>RXON01002306.1:0-34693 GCA_009667805.1 Leptobrachium leishanense
GCCTCCCACTTGTTAAGGGACCAAAAGTACTGGGACAATTGGCTTCTCAGCTGTTCCATGGCCAGGTGTGTGATATTCCCTCATTACCCCAATTACAATGTGCAGATAAAAGGCCCAGAGTTAATTTCAAGTGTGCTATTTGCATTTGGAATCTGTTGCTGTCAACTCTCAAGATGAGATCCAAAGAGCCTTCACTATCAGTGAAGCAAGCCATCATTAGGCTGAAGAAACAAAACAAACCCATCAGAGAGATAGCAAGAACATTAGGCGTGGCCAAAACAACTGTTTGGAACATTCTCAAAAAGAAGGAACGCACCGGTGAGCTCAGCAACACCAAAAGACCCGGGAGACCACGGAAAACAACTGTGGTGGTGAATGAAGAATTCTTTCCCTGGTGAAGAAAACACCCTTCACAACAGTTGGCTAGATCAAGAACACTCTCCAGGAGGTAGGTGTATGTGTGTCAAAGTCAACAATCAAGAGAAGACTTCACCAGAGTGAATACAGAGGGTTCACCACAAGATGTATACCATTGGTGAGCCTCAAAAACAGGAAGGCCAGATTAGAGTTTGCCAAACAACACCTAAGAAAGCCTTCACAGTTCTGGAACAAGATCCTATGGACAGATGAGACCAAGATCAACTTGTACCAGAGTGATGGGAAGAGAAAAGTATGGAGAAGGAAAGGAACTGCTCATGATCCTAACGCATACCCCCTCTTTAGTGAAGCATGGTGGTGGTAGTGTCATGGCGTCGGCATGTATGGCTGCCAATGGAACTGGTTCTCTTGTATTTATTGATGATGTGACTGCTGACAAAAGCAGCAGGATGAATTCTGAAGTGTTTCGGGCAATATTATCTGCTCACATTCAGCCAAATGCTGCAGAACTCATTGGACGGCGCTTCACAGTGCAGATGGACAATGACCCAAAACATACTGCAAAAGCAAGCAAAGAGTTTTTGAAGGGACAGAAGTGAAATGTTATGCAATGGCCAAGTCAATCAGCTGACCTGAATCCCATTGAGCATGCATTTCACTTACTGAAGACAAAACTGAAGGGAAAAAGCAGGAACTGAAGACAGTTGCAGTAGAGGCCTGGCAGAGCCTCACCAGGGATGAAACCCAGCGTCTGGTGATGTCTATGCGTTCCAGACTTCAGGCTCTGATTGACTGCAAAGGATTTGCAACCAAGTATTAAGAAGGGAAAGTTTGATTTATGATTATTATTCTGTCCCATTACTTTTGGTCCCTAACAAGTGGGAGGCACATCTGCAAACTGCTGTAAGTCCTACACCGTTCACCTGAGTTGGATGTACATACCCTCAAATTAAAGCTGACAGTCTGCAGTTAAAGCACATTGTGTTTGTTTCATTCCAACTCCATTGTGGTGGTGTATAGAGCCAAAGATGTTAGAATTGTGTTGATGTCCCAATATTTCTGGACCTGACTGTAGGTATAGATAGAGATACGAGATACTAGAACAAACGTGTGAATCACAATAGATATATATAAATGTATCAAAGGTAGAGCAGCGTATTGATAGAATGAAAAGAGACGGATGGACGGACGGATAGAGAGTTTGGATAGGCGGCTACTAGATGTTAGATAAATAGATATTACATAGATATTAAATAGCTGTTGGAAAGATAGATGCCTGATATGTAATAAATATTTAGATAATAGATATTGATTACATGGATAACACACACAGAGATATTTAAATACATAAAACTCTATTTGTTTTCATAACTTTCAAAGCCTTTATACTATTTAATATAAATAGTTCAGTCCTCACTGCAAACCACCAAGCCATGGAATCCTGGCACTGTGATGTCACAATGCACACTGTGACATCACACTTTACAGGCAAGGTATAAAAGGCTGTGTTTGGCTGCTCTGTTGTTGTTGTTGTTGTTGTGCAGTTTGGAGTTTGAAGCAGAGATTGTGAGCTTTTGCAAATATGGGTAATAGCACAAGTCGCTTGTGTTGTTGTTTCCGGAGTCGTCGTTCTTGGAGAGGAGTAAGTAAATGAATTCTTATCTCTCATTCTACATCTCATTCACTGAGCTCTGTCACCTCAACCCAAACTGCAATGGAATCCAGGATGGGATAAAAGTAAGGGTCCAATGAGCCCTTTATATGATGTTAATATGAGAGGAGGGAGGCAGATATTTCAGGATTTAATTATTATTTATTGAACGTCAGTGATACAATAGCATTAAATGATTATAAATTAAAGTCCTGATTTGTTGAATTCCCTGCACAGGTTTTAAAGTCAGGAGCTCCTCATTCCTCTATCACTTCAATCTCTTATTAGCTCTAAGCCCCCTATGTCCTCACCCAGATACATTATTAATTGCTTCATGATACATTCCATTAGGATGGAGTCTCCTGATTGTTTAAATCATGAAACTATCTCTCTACCAGGCAGAGATTCAACCAAATATCCAAACAGTGTAGCACAATAACAGCCTGTAGTATACAGTATATGGCTCTGCTGTACCGATTGATGCACACCCCCTATACACCTCCACATGCAGAAACACCCGTGTACAAAGCTACAATGTGTTTAATGAAGGGCCGCGCTGTATCACACATTGTCTGTACAGATCCAAAAGACTTGCAGAATTTAGGTTACAGTATCCAAAATGAGAAAAGATAAATCCCCAGCTCGGCTGAACAGAAGATTGTCTCAGCCGCAGCTAATGTGGCCAGTCTGCTACACATTCATTACTACTCACTGTTTAGTTAATATACCATTATTATTATCGCCCATTATTACTATGAGAAATCCTCGTAATTTAAGAGTCGTGATAAATGTAATCATTATTGAAATCTATATGAAACCCCCCAAACAAAACTCCCCCGACTTCAATGTAACATTTCCTGGATATTTTCAAAGCCTCTGCGATTTCTTTCCAGATAAATTTTATTTTCAAATATACATTTATTTACGTAAACGTCAATAACAAACAACAGAACTTAACCCATTAACATACTGACTCCTGTGCTGACATGCAATAAGGCTGACACTGAGCCGACATGTGAATACGCAGCATTTAGAGCCTGACCAGCCGTCTGACAACTAATATACTCTTTCTAAGCCATTTCTATATACTATAAGATCACCAGCACAATATCCTCCTCCACCATCCTGTGCTCCACTCGCATGTAATATTGCCGCATTTTCCATACAAGCTGTAATTCTTCTTTTTCTTCCCTCAGTTTATTAAGTGAAAGCTTTTATTTCTCTTTAGATGCTCTATAATAGATTAAAAAGCCCTTCTTGGGGGCGTGGTTTGGACGTCAATTAAGATGGCCGCTTAGCGTCTGAGCTCCGCTGCACCCGCGCTGTAACCCGCAAATATCTTCACCCCCCGGGATTTTAATACTCACCACAGGACGCTGGAAGGGATCCACACCATGCCTGGACCCTCTAAATCGGCGAAAAACAGAGATGCGGCCGTCGCGCCGTTGTTTACCCCGCGCCGGACCACAGCTTCCCAAGATGGCGGCCGCCCGAAATCGCGGCCTACCTCCGCCGGCGGATCAGGAGATGAGGATGGAGGTGAATCGGATGCAGGGGTGAGCCGGGCAGATGCGGTTACTATTATGAGTCAAATGGCAGAAATGAGAGCCTTTTTGGCGGGGGAGATGGACCGTAATACAAAGGCCTTACAGGCTGACATCCTGGCCTTGGGACAACGCACCTCAGATTTGGAGGGTCGTACTGATGAACTTTCGGGGGCCTATAATTCCCTTATTGACCACTCTAACGCTATGTCCCATAAGGTGGATTACTTAGAGACTCAATTGGAAGATTTGACCAACAGGTCCAGAAGGAATAACTTAAGGATCCGGGGTTTGCCTGAGCGGGCAGAGGATGACCCCTTGGGAGACTTTATAGTCGCCATGCTCAGACCGTTAGCTCCAGAGCTCCCAGACCACGCTTGGGAACTCGACCGTGCCCACAGAGCTCTTCGCGCCCGCAGCGCTACCGACGAACGCCCTCGAGACATTATTGTCCGCTTTTTACACTTCTCCACAAAAGAACTTATCCTCAAAAAAAAACGTACTAAACCGATATTATACGACGGATCTCCCCTACAGCTTTTTCAGGACATTTCTCCAGACACGCTGCGTCGACGCCGCTCATGGAAGCCTGTAGCGGATCTACTTCGTTCGCACAATGTCGCGTTTGCATGGGGCCATCCTTTTAAGATCCTGGCATTCCGCAACAAAAGAACGTATGTCCTGCTTCCACATTCGGATCCCTTGAAGTTCTTTCGGGCCTTGGATATCCAACCCCCAGAGGACTTCGCATCTCTGGAGGGTCCTACGCCACCGCTCCCGCGCCTCTCCAGGGAATGGAGTACAGTAAACCATCCTCACCGTTGAACAAAGATTCCCGATTCTACATGGTTCGTTTACTACCACCAAGACGTAGGCTCCCTGGGTTTTTCTCTTTGCGACCTCTTCGGTAGTTTGTTACTGGACTACCTCTGGTTCTTCTTATCCTCCGAAGTTTTTGGTTCCACGAAAGCTACTCCGGCTGGAACGTTTCTCTCCTTGTCTCACGCTACTGAAACACAGTGACCATCTCTATTTCTACAGTCCATCGATCAGGTCTTCCGGGGGCCAAAATGTTTTTTCTTGTGGGTGGGGGCTCTTGACTAGGCCATCTTTGATCTCCATGGCCTGGAGGGTTTGTTCCCTTTTTCCCCCACAGGTCCCGGCAGTGGGTAAGTCCGGGCTTTTTGGACTCTGTTTTTTCCTTTTTTTACTTTCCGTTGGTTATGTACATTTTGTTTTTATTGTCTTTTTTCCTTTTTTCACCTTACCCTTCCATCAAAGTATTCGTTTTGTGTTGCTGGGTGGGGGTGGGGGGGCATTGGAGGATCATCGCTCGAGAGATTGTATTGCTGGAGGGGTCGGTGATTGGGTATCGGGCCCGCTGCTCATGGTACGAGGTGATCTGTTGCGCTTCTCATGGCACTGAAACTGACCTCTCTTAATGTTAAGGGCCTCAATTCCCCTACGAAGCGTAGATTACTCTTCCGCACTCTGAAATCTGACAAAATTGATATCGCCTTTCTTCAGGAAACTCACCTGACTAAATCTGTTAAAATTAAGTTAACTGATCACGTCTATACACGGGCGTATGTATCTGGTGCCTTGAGTAGGCGCAACGGAGTTGCCATATTGATTCGGAAAACATGTCCATTTCAACTTATATCGCAAAAGATTGATACCGAGGGTCGTTATGTATTGCTTACGGGTACTCTATACTCTATGACCTACCATTTTTTGAATATCTATGCTCCTACTACCCCTTCAGTTGACTTCTGGGATTCCATATGTAAATTGGTCTCGGCCCTTCCTCAAGGGGCGGTGATATTAGGAGGTGATATGAATGCTGTAGCGTGCCCAGCAGTGGATCGAGGCGGTCGCCAAGCTTCCACAGTTACACCAACCTTGGGTAGACAAGATAAATTATTTGCCCGCTTCTTACGCCAAGTAGGGCTTATTGACGTATGGCGGGTGTTATATCCGAGTGTAAAAGATTATTCCTTCTATTCTGCTCCCCATGGGACTTACTCGCGCATAGATATGTTTTTGGTTAATGGTTTAGCTATGTCCAATGTAATCCGAGCGGAGATTAACTCCATCTCGTGGTCTGACCACGCCGACATAGCACTTTACCTCCATACCCCGAAGCTGGCGGCCTCTTGGTCTTGGAGGTTGAACTCGTCTCTCCTACGAGATCCAGAAGTAGTGAGTCAACTACGTACTTTATCGATACAATATTTCCAAGACAACCCGCCAGGTGAGACGTCTCTGTCCACGATATGGGCTGCTCATAAAGCGGTTATGAGGGGTCACCTCATTAAGATTGCCACTCATAGAAAACGCACCAAATTACTTTCTCTTGTAACTTTACAACAGTCTCTCCGCCGCCTGGAGATGAGCCATAAGTCCTCCCCCTCCCCTGAACTCCTCTCTGAACTATTACGCACTCGCTCTTCTCTGAAAAGGTTGCTACTAGATGATGTAGCCAAACAATTACTTTGGTCCCGCCGAATGTTTTTTGAGAAGGCCAATAAACTAGATACTCTACTGGCCCGCTCTCTCAAGCCCCGGAGTAAATTCTCCTCCATCTCTGCAGTTAAAACAGCAGATGAGGTATTGGTCAATTCCCCACAGGAGATCTGCGCAGCTTTCACAGCATATTATTCAGACCTATACAACCACTCTCCCCACCATAACCTTGCTGACAAATCCCATTTAGACGCCATCTCCTCCTTTTTAGATTCCCTTTCTTTGCCACAATTAGAAGACTCACATATAATGAACCTAAGTGCTACTATCTTAGAAGAAGAGGTTAATTGCGCCATTTCTGCCCTGGGAGGTACGAAGGCCCCGGCCCGGATGGGTTTTCAGGGGGTTACTATAAAGCATTACGTCCGGAGCTCGTCCCTTTTTTGACATCGGTTTTTAACGACTGCGCGGAGGGAGGGTCTCTTCACCCTGATTTGCTTGTGGCTAACATTGCCCTTATACCTAAAGAGGGTAGGGACCCAGCGGCGGTTGAGAGTTACCGCCCTATCTCCCTTATCAATTTTGATGCCAAGATTTTTGCTAAGGTCCTAGCGAACCGCCTTAGCCCGCTCCTCCACGATCTGGTTCACCCGGACCAGGTCGGTTTTGTCCCTAATCGTCAACTCTTCGACAACACCAGACGTAATGCTGACCTGATCTGGTGGCTATCCTCTCGGGCAACGCCTTCTCTGATCCTGTCGTTAGACGCGGAGAAGGCTTTTGATAGGGTGGAGTGGCCGTTCCTCTTCGCTACCCTCTCTCGTCTGGGCCTGCCGGATTTTTATGTTAATATGGTGAGGGCTCTTTACTCGGGAATGTCCGCGCAGGTTCGTGTCCCGGGCAGTAGCCCCATTCGATTCCCCATCTGTAATGGCACTCGCCAGGGCTGCCCCCTTTCCCCTCTTCTTTTTCTTCTCTCTCTTGAACCCCTATTGGCTGCGATCCGAGGTCATCCTGAGATCAGGGGGGTTCAGGTCGGAGGAGAATCTTTCACTGTCTCTGCTTACGCCGACGACATCCTTCTCACTTTAACGGATCCCATCTCCTCTCTCTCCCATCTCAGACCGGTACTATCCGACTTTGGTGAAATCGCAGGGTTTCGCATAAACTACACTAAATCCTGTGCGATGCCCCTCTACATGTCACACACAGATGCCGCCTCGATTGAATCAGGGTTTGGGTTCCGTCTTGCTCCCTCTGAATTGTCATACTTGGGTATTCTATTGACGGCAAATCCAACAGCCCTTTATAGCAAAAACTTCACGGCCATGGTTCGTCAGATCAAGTGTGATTTGGAGCATTGGTGTGATAAGCCCATATCGTGGATAGGACGCATTCATAGTGTTAAGATGAACATACTCCCACGTATTTTATTTCTGTTCCAGACTCTACCCTTACTACTGACTCGGCGGGACCTAGCCGGGCTACAACAGGCGATTGACTCCTTTATTTGGCAAAATAAGAGACATAGGGTTGCGCGCCGCATTCTGTATCGCCCTAAGACTCGTGGAGGGCTGGGGCTCCCTAACCTATACCTTTATTATTGCGCAGCTCAGTTGACTCAGGTAGTGGCCTGGCACTCCTCCGCTTCTACTAGAAGGTGGGTTGCATTAGAAAATGCTTTTATGTTTCCTGACCGCCCTGACCTCTACATATGGCTTCCCAGAGCCTCTAGACCCATTTTACGCACGACATGCCCTTCGATTTTGACATCTCTTCGGCTATTTGACCTAGCTAGGACGAAATTTGAGCTGATGGGGGCTCCCTCTCCCCTCACCCCCTTACTGCGTAACAGAGACTTTCCCCCGGGCCTGAGGGCCTCAGATTTTAGGGGTCTGGCGGGAGTGGGGCTTCTGAGGTACCGTGATCTTTACCGTAATGGACGCCTTATTACTTTTTCAGAGCTCCAGGAGCGTGGTGATCTATCTCCCTCCTCTTTTTTCCGATTTTTACAGATTCGACATTTTGCCACGACCCAGATGTTAGAGAAGGTTTCAATGACCCCTCTCTCCACTTTAGAACACGTTTTCATTACTGATGGCCCCCTGAAAGGGCTTATATCCCGGCTATATCTACTCCTTAGCTCCAGTCCGGGTCAATGGGGCCCCCTCACATACTGTGATAAGTGGGAGGTCGATTTGTGCGATCCTTTGCCGGGTGATGAGTGGGAGGATATATGGGAACAAACATCCAGGTCCTCCATATGTGTCACACATCAGGAACAATCTTACAAAACACTACTCCGTTGGTACGTTACCCCGGTCTCCCTTTATCGCATGGGTGTCACATCCAGTGACTTCTGTTGGCGGGATTGTGGGGAAAAGGGCACTTATATTCACATGTGGTGGGATTGCCCGGTAGTACGCCGCTTTTGGTCTCTAGTTCACACTGAATTCCAGAAAATATTCCACCGACAACTGCCTATGGACCCCTGGGCTTTCCTCCTCTCTCGTCCCTTGTCAGTCCTATCTCGTCCCGAGCAACTCTTATTTAATAGACTGGCCCTTGCTGTTCGACGGGCCTTGGCGGCGTCGTGGCGCCAGAGTATTCTCCCTTCCTGGTCTGTGGTGACGGCGAAGATTGTCGACGCCTGTCTTATGGACGAGTTAACGGCTAAGGTCAGGGACACCATGAGTTCCTTTTCTAAGACATGGTCCCTCTGGGAGGAGTATTCCTCAGCCCCTAATGGTAACTAAAATTTTCAATTAATTAAATCTGACATTGATCTCACTTATGCTCCAGCAGTTTCACCCAGCCCCTACAGGTGCCGATGCCCCGGAAGTCCCGCCCGGCGACACATCCACTACAAATGCCTGGAAGGTTCCCCCCTTTTTCCTTTTCCTTGTGGTGTTACTTTGTGTTTTTAATTTGTTTTTTGCTTTTTATGTGTGTTTTTTTTCCCACGGCGTGGGGTTTTCCCCATACTCCGTGAGTTTCTTATTTTCTGTATTAAGAAAAATTAGCGTTATTGTACCCACCTATTGATATGTACATATTATTGCTGTATTTCATATGCCTTTGGATACATGACGCTTTAAATAAAGAATTTCAAAAAAAAAAAAAAGCCCTTCTTGCCCTCGTGTCATGAAGGCGACTGGATTGTAGATTATTTCTGGCTGTTAAAAGGTTTTATTCAAAGTGACTGACATTTTCTCTACTTTTCTTTGTCTCTTTAGAAAACCAGAAGTCCATCATCTGGTCATGTTGAGCAACGAGTAGATACGTGTTCTGGTATGTTTAAACACAATATACACATTTGGTTTCATTTATTTCTATTGATCATAACATTGATTTTCTCATTAGACTTGTGCACAGAGTTTTTTGGGGTTTTTTTGGAATTTTTTGTACCTTTTTTACTTTGTTTCGGGTGATTTCGGGCCATTATAAACTGTTTTTTTTTTTCGGTTCTGGTCGTTCGTTATTTCAACCTGATTCATAATTTCGGACCGATCTGAAATATCGGATTGGCCGATATCGTTTTTTGGATCCGATAATTTCAAATCGGTTCCGATCTGATTCATTAGCTAAACTTTCACCCAAAAATCCCGAAAAATGCCCCAAAAAATCCTAAAAAATAAATAACCAAAATGGCTTTTTGTTGCAAGTGAAAAAAATAAACAGTTTCAGAAATATTTATTAAAGACACAATTATTTTTTTAAAATGAAACCTATGGGGTTTAAAGCCTTGTTTCTTTAAAAAAAATAGTTAAGAAGCCTAAAATTTCACCCAATAAATCCTAAAAAATGCCAAAAAATCCTGAAAAACAAATAAACAAAATAGCTTTTGCTGGAAGTGAAAAAAATATACGGTTTAAGAAATATTTAACAAGAACAGAGATTTTTTTTATCATTAAAACCTATAGGCGACCCTGGTTCGCCGCACCATACCATCAAATGATAAGACTTCGGGACCGTGGCTGTATCCAAAACTGTAGTCATTGACTGATCTCTGACCTGGGGCTGCGGTGGGGTCTGTATTGATCCCTCCTCGGTGTCTTCTTTCTGTGCCCATCTTACCTCTCTATGCTTACGGCGGTCTTCTACTTGCTGTACCCTTTTGGCCTGGGCCGGGCCCACCTCTGTCTCTTTCTCCTTCTATCCCCCTTTTCTCCCCCCCCCATACTATCTCTCCTCTTCTGTCCTTGGTTTATTATAAGACGGTTGCCACTTTGGGTAGTATATGCAGCGTTTAGCGAATAAGCTTGATGTTTATACGTGGCTGCGACGCAGTTTATTTTACCTCTGATCTGTACCAACCCTGTTGCCTCCAATAAAACTTTATTTAAAAAAAACACCTATAGGCGAATTCTATAAGTTGTAATGTTAAAAAAAAAAAAAAGGTTTTTTTTACTTTGATATATTTTTATTCCGTTTTTTTTCGCTTTGTGTTTGTTTCATTCCGCTTTTTCATTTTGGAACAATTTGTTCAGTTTTGGGTAATTTTCATTACATTCTTCTCGTTTCGGATCATTCTTGTTCTGTTTGATATCGTTTCGGATAATTTTTGAATCGTTTGATATCGTTTCGGATAATTTTCGAATCGTTTGATATTGTTTTGGCTCTTTTTTGTATTGACTTCAAATCGTAATTTTGGCCAATTCGTAATACTGGACGCCGATATCATGTGTTTCAGAAATGAATAAAATTATAAAAATACAAATCTCGGACGAAAACTAAATTTTGATGATACGAAATGCACGTGTCTATTTCTCATGTTATCACGTTCCCGTAATACTTTGTAGCACTTACTCTTTTACACTCCCGCAGCCTGGTACGAGCGAACACATTGTGCTCCAGTGCTGGCTAGTGCTACTCTCACAGCTATTTCCATTAATGGCCGACACACCTGCCATGATTATTAATATTACTATGTGTCTTATTGTCACAGGGATAATGTTTACCTGCACATGACTCTAGATTTTGCTACTAGAGATATTCTAATAATGTTCCAGCACGTCACTATACGGTTTTACTATGATTGAGACACAAGGGCCCCTATTACATGATTCGTGCAGCGCATTTGCATGCGCGCAAATGCGCTTTTGCACGAGGACAAAACCATTTGCGGGGAACGTCGTAGTACGACGTTCATGCAAACGATGCGCATAATCGTCTACCGCGATTGACCTTGCGCGAACCCAGCGCGAGCGCAAGTTCGTGCGCGCATCCTATACTTAACATTGTGAGCGCAAACGCGTTAGTGCGGATGGTATTACAATCTTTGCGCACAGTCGTATGAGCGACGTTTGCGCGAATTTTCGTAACGTCTTTGAAAACTTGGTGTTAACTGCAAATATGATCGTTGTGGCCGAAACAAAATAACTCAGCAATAAAAAAAAATACAGCACAGTACAGTTACACATTCTACACATACCCAGACATCAAAAATTTATAATTTGTCACATTCACAACATCACTTTAGAAAATGGTGGTTCTTAATTCTGATTGGCTGAATCCCGTTAAAAAACAGTCTGCCCACCGATTCCTGCACGCAACGTTCATTTGCGCACGAATTTGCGCGTCGGATTTGCTTTTACCTTTCCATTTAATTACCCTATAAAGATATTCCGCATTTAGTTACGTGGTATTGCAGGATAACCTTTATATGTTTCAGTAAATATTATTTACATTTTCCAGAAAACATCTCAGAGCCACAGACCGAGCTGACCTTGTTTGAGGAAATTCAGAAGATCGAGCTTGAAATCATCAAGGAGCAGAAAATGAAGGAAGGAGCCGAAAAAATTCTCAAGGCTGTAAAACGTAGAAAGCACAGGGCATCTGTTGAGAAATTTTTGGTGGCCTCAAACAAGAAGCTGGAGGCTCTCAGCCAAGGTCTGCAAGATCTACATGCGTGTAGAGATAAGCTTCAAGTAGAGGAACATCCAGGTACATTTAAACTTCATATAAAATCCCATGTCGTCCCTTTACCAAGTCTTATATCAATATGTCTGTCCTATTTCCTTCAGCAAAGTCATTTTAACCTACATTTGTCTAAACACAATATGACGGGACTTTTGTCATTCTTTCTCTATTTCAACCATTAAATGCTCCTTCTCTGCGCCCAGATTTATTTTATTTATTCATTTGCAGTTTATATTTTAGAAATTGAATACAGATTTATAGTATGAAACTAATATATTTTGTTGTAACTACACAGGAGAAACCGGGCCAGAAGATCGCCAGGTCCATATGGATGTTGTCTCCTTGTCTGACGTGGAAGTACAGATCCCAGACATAGCGCTCATGGCTAGGTCATTACTTTTCCATCTTTCATAGTATTGTTTTGACATAAAATTTATTTGACTTTGCTTCTCATTCTGCTATATATAACCTGTTGGGGAACATAAATGTAAGCTGTATCCCATGCGGAATGTCAATCAGCTAAGGTATTTAATAAGATGTATTATAAGGAAATAAAAATCCTGATCAAATGGCAATATTGCACCTACAGAAAAATACAAGGTAATGGTTTTCATCCATAGTGTCACCTGCACTCAGAATCCTATAAACCTACATACATAAAATAGAGATTTATTTTTTTCTCTGCTTAAATGGTCATTGACGTATTAAACCCACCACACCACCTCAAAACAAATCTCTTGGGTGAGTCCTGACCTTAGGAACAAAACAATGAATTTGTAAAAACCACACGGCAAAACAAATTGCTTATAAGGAGATACAACCCAAACCAAGAGTTTCCTTAAAGTGTGCCACATTATTACTTTTTGCTTTCTCTTGAGATTTTAATTACGAGACCCGTCCATATGTTCAGCACAGTATTGCAGATCCACTTTGGTTTCATTCGCCATTTAAAGGAGGTATATTGCAATGCATGTTGGATGCCAATTATGTTTAAGTTTAAAAGTTATTTTCTCCCTTAGAGAGGAACAGCATTTAATATAAGACTCGACAAAACCCCTCACAATCTTTTATGGGGCGGGGTTAAGCCAATTTCTACCTTTTATTGTTACTACTAGTATTTCTAGAGGTTCCTTTGCTCCCTATAGATGTGAATGTATTTGCATTTTCTAAGACTATATGAAAATATAGCACTTAAATTATGTTTTTCCTTTATTTCTTAAAGTGAACTGCCATTCAGAGTGTATGCTGATGAATTGGATGAAGAGGATCCTGAGCTGGACCTGAATATCGGAATCTCTCCATCAGATTGGTAAAAATCCTGCATCTTTCTCAGAAATGTTATTTGTCTCCTATCGCTCACCGTCATCTGCACAAAGTCCCCTTTTGCTAACCTTTTTCAGACCTACAGTAATTCCGTTAAGCCTTTTTTTCATTAAAGTCAGTGTTTATCTCAGAGTTATAATAACTTTACATATATAGCATAATGTCCTTAGGGTTGCCTCTATTCTAGGAATATGCACCTGATACTGATACAAAGATCAGTATTGGGTACATATTATCAGTATCAGGTACTTCTGTGGAATTGTCTTGTGCAGACAAATAAATTCTTCAAAATTTGTTATTCTTCCAGACAGAAATGAAATAGCAAAGTAAAATAATTCCCCTATGTTTTCGCTGTCACAGACATGGCTATCTGACATGAGTTATAGCTTCCTAAAGGCTCTCTTCGCCTCTACAGACAATTCATTTAGAATTTACAAAGTAACACAATTATAGCACTGACTAAAGTATCTTTTTCCTTCTTAAAGCGTCTGTCCCATCTCTCTGACGCATATGATTCTTGGATTGGAGGATTATCCAGCTTCTTCTGATACCTCTTCCCATTCTATCCTACCTGAGTCTGCAGCGGATACCAAGGTAAAGATGTGTGAATTTTACCAAAAATATCTGTACGATTAATCGCTGATTCCAACCCGATTCCATATGTCACAGACCTTCATTTACACAGCAATAATTTCATATACCACTATGTGATAAGGAAAAGTTACTAGACCATTGATTTATTTTATCTTCCTTGCTATTTCGTTGCCACCAAAAGACAATCATGAACAATTAAAAGCACACAATGAATAAATAAATTAAATTAGAAAACCTATAGGATAAATTCCATAATTTGCCATAAGCACAGAATATTATCATTTCACCTTTATGTTATTATGCGTGTTTATTACACCCACCTCACCTGGACCTGTATTAATCACTTTCTTCTGAAAATTCTTATATTAATAATACTTGGGTTTTGATTTTAGGATTCTGAACCAGCGATGGAGACAACAAATCCGTCCAACTTGGAGAATGTTGTCGTTCCTGCAGAGGAAATATCGATTGAGCCAGAAGTATCCACAGAGGGGAATATGGCCGCTTCCATTTCTGTGGATGCTCCAATGAGCCTGCAGGATTTCCGCTGCTGCGCGGTCTTGGGGAAAGGAAGATTTGGCAAGGTGAGTTTAATGGAGAATTCCAAATCCAGGTACATATAATGGAGGTGGTGTAAGTACTGTCTGGGTGGAGTAGAGGTAACATCACTGCTCTATGACCGCGGAGACACAGGTTTGAATCTGGAGAGAGCACCTCTCCGGTAAGTGTCTTTGGGCAAGGCACCTAACGGTACATACCCGCCACCCAGGACATACTTGAAAATGAAAGAAATCTCAATATATCCTTAGTAGTAAAATAATTTCTTCCAAAAAATACAAACTATTCTTTTTCTGGTTTCAGGTGCTGCTGACGGAACATCTTAAAACGAAGAAGATGTTTGCCTTGAAGGCCATGAAAAAGGCATACCTGGATACACCCCTGGAAGTTAGGAGGTCAGCAGAAGGAAACTAAATTAAGTTACGGGACAGATTGTAGATATGATTGTCGTCTAAATGGGTTATTCAACGAGTGCCGGTGATTGCCGTAGTTGCAACAGGAAAAAACGCTGGCATTTCACGGACAGGAAGTCCAAACAGTGACAGAAGAAGCTGTGAAGTTTCTCCTGCTGCTGTTTGGATTTCTCTTTTGGGAAATACTGGTGTTTGTCTCCGTTGCAACAATGATGATTTTTGCTGTGTTTGTAACTTTGGCAAATACTGGCGCTCTATGATTAACCCCCTAAGTGACATTAAACTTTGCTACTTGTGTGAAAACCAATGGGTATCTTTATCGATTTGTTTCACATAATGATCAGTGTTTGACCATTACTCGGAAATAAAACGGAACATGTAGGTGAAAACACTTATAGAGCATGACCGTCTGTCCTGAAACAGACATAAAGCCGATAGAAATGGATTTTTCAGTGGATTTGTCTGTATCAAAGAGATGAGAGCGTTTTAACTTCTTTTTCCTCTTTTTTTTCAGCCTCATGAGTGAAAGGAACGCTTTACAGCTCGCGAGCCAGACGCACCATCCGTTCCTGGTGAACCTGGTCGCATCGTTCCAAAATGACCATCATGTCTTCTTTGTAATGGAGTACTCAGCTGGTGGGGACCTAAAGTCCCTCCTCATGAGGGCCAAATGTGTCTTTCCAGCAGAACTCGCTACGTAAGTGCAAATAGTATTTGTAATATAGTATAGTAATAGGAATAGTATAGGAATAGTATTAGTATAGTATTGTAATAGGATGAGTATAGTATAGTAATAGGAATAGTATAGAAATAGTAATAGCATAGGAATAGTATAGTAAAGTAATAGTAATAAGTATAATAATAGTAATAGGAATAGTATAGTAATAGTAATTGGTATAGCATAGTAATAGGTATAGTATAGCAATAGTAATAGAAATAGCATATTAATAGGAATTCAGTCGTATAAAATCCATTTCGTTCTCTATAAGAAACTGAATCATTGCTTTTTTTACAGCTTTTACGCGGCTTGTGTCGTCCTCGGTCTCAAATTTCTACACAAACACGAGATAATCTACCGGGATATCAAATTAGCGAACATCGTGTTGGACCAGGACGGCTACGCCAGAATTACGGATTTTGGTATCTGTAAAGAGGGTAAGTATAGTTTTACACCCAGTAAAGTCATATTGCCGCCTGAAGACCTCACTTATAGAAACGCAAATCAGCGCAAAAAAGCTAAACATAAAATAAGTAAAGTGTATAATGTGCAGAATCAATAAGATAGTATTTATTTTAACAGAACAGGAAGACAAACTTTAATTCACCTGCTCTTATCTTTTATGTGTCAGGAATCGGATATGGAGCGCGCACCAGGACCGTCTGTGGCACCTTGGAGTATGTGGCTCCAGAAATCCTGCGAGGAAGATCATACACCAGATCTGTGGACTGGTGGAGCTTCGGGGTGCTGTTCTACACCATGCTGGTCGGAAAAGTAAGACTCGTTTATAATGAAGATTTTTAAAAACCTGTAAATGAAGGAATAATATAGAGCGGCCCAGCGGCTCCCATGTAGATTATATAGAAGAATATTTATTATGCGATAAAACTGACGCAGCGGCTATTATTTATACCTGCTAAATAAAAGGAAAATCCTTATGGCAGAAAAAGAATGAACTTTAATTACCGGATACAGACATAAATATAGTGTGAATATAGAATTTTTTATTTATTGATTAACCCTTTCACTACTAAAGTTGAGTTAACTCGATTTTGCATTGTAATACCTAGAAATAATTTGCATATCAAAACCTCATGTGCATATCTTTTTAAAGCAGGAATATTAAGCCCTGTGCGGAGAAATGAAATTCTTTGTTTTATGTCTCTCCTGCCACCCTGTATTACTGTAAACAAGCTGCAAATATCAGTCCCAGACCTCACCCTACTGAAAATTTAACCAACTTTACGGTTTCATTACAACAGGCAGGTAGAGGGCAGGATACAGGGAGAGCTGTGCGTTCATGCACAGCTGTACAGGGGTATGATTCAATGTTTATAATGAATGCAAATCCCTGTACAGTACAGATACAAGGTGTTGCTGTAATTGCCATACACAGGCATTATGCAGCACATACAGATACAAGGTGCTGCTGTAATTGTCATACACAGGCTTTATACAGCACATTCAGATACAAGGCGTTGCTGTAATTGCCATACACAGGCATTATGCAGCACATACAGATACAAGGTGTTGCTGTAATTGCCACACACAGGCATTATGCAGCACATACAGATACAAGGTGTTGCTGTAATTGCCATACACAGGCATTATGCAGCACATACAGATACAAGGTATTGCTGTAATTGCCATACACAGGCATTATGCAGCACATACAGATACAAGGTGTTGCTGTAATTGCCATACACAGGCATTATGCAGCACATACAGATACAAGGTATTGCTGTAATTGCCATACACAGGCATTATGCAGCACATACAGATACAAGGTGTTGCTGTAATTGCCATACACAGGCATTATGCAGCACATACAGATACAAGGTGTTGCTGTAATTGCCATACGCAGGCATTATGCCGCACATACAGATATTGCATTGCTAATAATCTCAGTCTGATCACTACAAATACCCATAAGCAGTAGATCTCACCATTTTATTATCTGTCTGCAGCACATTTACTGCACCTGCCTGTATGCTGATAATGCGGACCCTGTGTAAGCAGGAGATCTCACCATTTTAATATCTGACTGCATCACATTTACTGACACAAAGGCCATTTCTGCCTGTTTGCTGATAATGCAGAGTCCGTGTGACATTGTGCCAGATAAGGGACGCCATCTAGAGTTTGATAGCTTTCATCCCAGTGATATTTCTGTAAAGGATAAACCAATACACGACAAGTTAAAAATGAACGAATTCAAAACAATTTATTTTCAAACTTTGTATTTTCTCTAATTGATAACTTTGCATCCCATGTTTCAGATAAACATTACGACACATTTATTTTCAACAAAGTGTGCTTGGTATTGAAGGGGTTAATGCAATTCTTCTGCTTTTTACAATATGGACGAAAATGATTTCAGAGATATAAATATATATATATTTTTCTTTCAGACTCCTTTCGCAGGTGACGACGAGCACCAGATTCAGCATAACATCCTGACCTCAGTCATCCGATTCCCTCTATCCATATCAGTGCTCGCACTCTTAATCTTGAAAAACGTAAGTTTCCGACAGGTGTTTAGGATTTCCCAATTCTATGTTATTCTGTGAGAGGGACTCGCTACCTCACTGAGTGGACACTCAGACCTCACACGCCACTACCTCACTGAGTGGACACTCAGACCTCATACATAACTACCTCACTGAGTGGACACTCAGACCTCACACGACACTACCTCACTGAGTGGACACTCAGACCTCACACGCCACTACCTCACTGAGTGGACACTCAGACCTCATACATAACTACCTCACTGAGTGGACAATCAAACCTCACACGCCACTACCTCACTGAGTGGACACTCAGACCTCACACGCCACTACCTCACTGAGTGGACAATCAGACCTCACACGCCACTACCTCACTGAGTGGACACTCAGACCTCACACGCCACTACCTCACTGAGTGGACAATCAGACCTCACACGCCACTACCTCACTGAGTGGACACTCAGACCTCACACGCCACTACCTCACTGAGTGGACATTCAGACCTCACATGCCACTACCTCCCTGAATGGACACTCAGACCTCACACGCCACTACCTCACTGAATGGACACTCAGACCTCACACGCTTACCTGTGTTTGGGGAAATGGGGATTAGTTTCATGGGGAGGAAACAAACCAGTGTTTCTGCTCCTCGGCGGCTCTGAGACTCGATTATAACGTTAACACATTATTATATCACACAATGTGTAGGACCATTGGTTACTCGGGAACATTGTGCTTTTATTGAGTGTTAAGATGTACGACAAGAGATTAGGAAATAAAATGTATCAGAAGCTGCAATAAAGGATTATTCTGCTAATATTTACCAATTCAAATCACTGCCTCTAATTGCTTTTTCTTCCGTTTCAGTTACTGAACAGGAATCCCGCCGAGCGTCTCGGTGCCGGTAGGAACGGGGCATCGGATGTGAAAAGGCAACTCATCTTCAGAGTACGTCTGTGTTCTTGTGTATTACTGATGTGTTCTTATTTATTGATGTTAAAGCAGAGCTGTCTGTTCAGGCTGTGTTAATCATTAGATCAGCATTTTGAATCATTCTTTCAGCTCTGCTTTAACATCAATAAATGGTTTTACTCCATATAACACATCACCTGCCCCCCCCAACCGCTCTGACATCACACGGGACATGACAGAATATAAAGAATAGGTTTAAACGGGGTCAAGGGTCAAGTTGTGGAGGAACTTGTGGGTATGCAGTTCCTCCACTGTTATTGCAGGAGGGACGGAGTTCCCTTTGGTCCCACACACTTTAAAGCTTTTGTTTAGTTGTTCATTTTTATGCGTTTGTTGCGTTAAGTCAAAATAAATACATTTTTTATTTTACACATTCAATAAAACTCAGACTAATCTATTTATACATTAATACATTAATATCTAGATTGTGTGTGGGTTGCTGGATTAAGTGGGGGATAACAAGTTCTAATGGGGGGGATTTTGGTGAGGTCCCACATATATTTTTTCAGGATTTGATCCCTGGTTTTATTTTTCCACATTTACTGCTCTATTAATTGATCTTATTTATTTCATTTAAACAGGAAACAAACTGGAAGAAGATGAAGGCGAGGAAGGTCAGGCCTCCATTCATTCCCACCATCCATGGCCCAGAGGACATCAGAAACTTTACACAAAGCCGTCCATGCGGAGATCCAGTATTGACACCACCACGAAGATCACATATAAGAACAGACCATTTTGATGACTTCGACTGGACCGCTGAAGGGGCAGAATGAGACGTGATAGTCTGGCTGAGACGAAGGGCACATCTTCATGTAATCGTCTTGTAATCACGTCTTGGATCCAAGGAGAAATCCGACCGCCGTTCTGGGGTCAAGAAGGAATTTTTCCCCAGTGTGTTGCATATTGGCGAGCGCTTCACACTGGGGTTTTTTGCCTTCTTTTGGATCAACAGTAGATGATGTGGGAAAGGCTGAACCTGATGGACACACGGCTTTTTTCAGCCTATAGAATGGAGTTTGCTGCTGGTGGAGAATGCGACGCCTCCATATGTCCCGACCATCCATGGCCCAGAGGACACCAGTAATTTTCAAGAGAGCTGTAAATGCGTCGATCCTGTATTAACCCCTTATGCCGCTCCCAGGTCTGAAAGAGAAGTACCAGGAAGTCTTCTCGACTGGATCGCGGACTGGGCGGAATGAGCAAAGAACATGCTGCTCATAAAATACAGAGATAATTTACAATAAAGCTCAGTAAACCTCAACAAACTCTGCTATTATTATTATCCTTTATTTATATAGCGCCACATATTCCGCAGCGCTTTACTGATCAGTGTACAAGGGGTTAATACATTGGAATACCACACATGGATGGTGACCTGATTCAGGGGGACCCTCTTCCCAAGGGAACTCACAATCTATGAGATATACAAGTATTTTGTGAGGTAGACACATCCATATCATTAGGTGTTTTGCCCAAGGACACTCGCTGGTGGCGTCTTCTGAGTGGGATCCAGTCGTCTTTCCATGATTGTAGATCAGTGACCTGGTGGTTAGGTTGAACCCGCTTCCCGTAAAATCGAGGCTGCTTCCCCACAGTTGTATTGGAGGGATGTGCTGAACGGGATTTGACTTGCTTCTCCATGGTCGAAGGGTAGAGACGTCACCATGGACTCCACAGCCGATATTGGGCCATATTACAATGTTGGTGCTAACTTAACCAGAGCTGTTGTAAACGTAAAACCTCCATAGGCTATAATGGCTCTGGGAAGTTACAACAGCTCTGGTAAAGTTAGCACCAAGTATGTAATATGGTCCATTGCGTGGTGGTGAGTACATACCATTAGGTGTCTCGCCCAAGGACACTTGCTGGAGAGGTGCTCCGGCCGGGATTCCAACCTGGGTCTCCACAGTTATAGAGCAGTGATGTTACCTCTACTCCATCCAGCCGGTTCGATGTTTAAACCAATAAGAAAATGCATTTAAATTGTGTGTAAATAATAAAAAAGGTCTTTTAAAAAAGAATAAAAAAGGTTTGTTACAGAATAAAAAAAACACCATTTTGAAAAAAATTGAATAAATATTTTTGTATAAATATCAAAAACACAAAAAGATTTTAAGAAAAAACAATAAATAAAAAGTCTTTCTGCTAAAATTCAAAAAATTTAACTATTTAATAATAATATATATTTTTTACATTGAATCCTATGGGATTCGCCTGATTAAACCTGTCGAACTGAAATACCTAAAATCCGGGCATTTTACTGACACTTTGGTGCAGTTCGGCGCTATCTGAACAGATTATCAGTTGACTATGGGACAATTTCACTGCTGCCGTCAGGGCTGGATTTATAACTAGGCAGAGGAGGCAGGTAAGAAAGCAGAAAAAATGTGACAAAACCTTAAATAGAACAAAACAAGGAATAATACAAATCTTATTTGCTCTGGGAACGTCTCCTCCTCTAAACGTTCAGGAAAGGACAGGTAAATATATAGTAAGAGCAAATCTAGATAAACGACATAAATGACATGGCGTAATAACGTCACAAAATGACATTTAACACCGGCCCAAGGGTTGCACTCACAAGATTGTGGAAATAGTCAGGCACATCAATAATGGCTGCTCTCTGTTACCCCACTCTGGTCACTTTTTTGGAGTTGCCGGGCTTGGGACATAACCTACGTGTTGCTCCCTTGGTGGAAAAGAAGAAGACAGCCGCTACCAATTTAAGGCGCTGGTGTAATCACTAAATGAAGTCCCAGAAGTCAGCAGAAGGACATATACACTGACTCATCCGTAGTAATGATATTGGAACTTTATTAAAACAATAAAATTGGGTTAAAGCACCAAAGATTCAACGCGTTTCGCCGTCTCTAACCACTTCCTCAAGAATCTGCAGGTGCCTGCCACAAGGGGGCGCCTTGCTCTGGTATTTTACAATCATTTAGACCACTGTATCTCTAAGAGCTAGAGGGACACATGAGGTATCATTGGTTTGGTCATATTATGGCTTTTCCAGTGCAACTAGGTCCAGGAACTCCCTGCCCTATGTGCCTTGCTCCTTGGCAGGGGACTGGGGGGAGTGCATTTCCTGGCCTGCCCTGTGGCACTTTGCCCGTACCCTTAAAGCCGCCGTTCTTGGATGCGGGTGAAGGGACACTCTAGTTCTTTTTTTCTTTCTCTTCTCCCCCTACTCTACTTCTCCCTTATGTCAGATGCTTTTCTTTACATAAGTGTCTTTATGGATGACCTCCTATGCAGAGCTCGAGTCCTGCAGGAACGCGGGGGAACGCACCTTGTCACTGCCGGGGCAACTCCGCTGAACGCTGCATCGCGGCCGCTCCCGGCCTTTATATACACCTCTGCACCTCTGCATGTAATTGGCCGGGAAGGAAGTGGGACCAGTCACGTGCCCGGCTGCCGGCCGCAGGCATGTTACACATGCGCGCTGTGTGTGAGGTCACACAGAACCTGACCCAGCACAGGAGGACCCGAGTGAGAGAATGAAAGATGGAGAGTGAGGTAGAGAAGGTGCAAAAGATGGAGGGAGGAATGAACAATGGTGAGAGTGTGAAAGGTAGAGGGAGTGAAGGATGTAAAGAGGACCTGTGCGAGAGTGAAATAATGATCGAGTGTGAAGGATAGCAGGAGGGTGTGATGGATGGAGAGAGTGCAAAAGAGGTAATGAAGGACAGAGAGAAAGTGAAGGATGGAGTGAAAGATGGAGAGAGAGTGAAAGACGGAGAGAGAGTGAAGGATGGAGGGAGTGTGAAGGATGGAGGGAGTGTGAAGGATGGAGAGAGGGAGTGAAGGATGGAGGGAGTGTGAAGGATGGAGAGAGGGAGTGAAGGGTGGAGGGAGTGTGAAGGATGGAGAGAGGGAGTGAAGGATGGAGGGAGTGTGAATGATGGAGAGAGGGAGTGAAGGATGGAGGGAGTGTGAATGATGGAGAAAGCGCAAAGGATGGAGGGAGTGTGATGGATGGACAGGCCCATCTTTAATATTGATTGGACCCTGTGCAAACATTTTCTTGCCCCCCCGAAAGCCCGCCCACCCCAATAATTTTGCTCTTCATCCCCAACATCTAAAAAAACCAAAAAAACACAAATACATCATGGACTTTTCTCATTAAAGTTTTAATAATGTAAACATAAAGAACTGGTTGACAAACAAGTCCTTAGATTGATCTGTAACGGTACGTACATGCCAATTATAGCCTCTTCTAGACTATTTCTCATCATATATTTCTATTAACAGTTATATGTTCTTGGGAGAAAAGGCATGTTAATATCTTAATAACTTTCAGTAATAAAGTGCAAATAAACATTATTATGTTTCAAGTGTAAAACAAATATCTATATAGTCCAGTGAGTAATATGAGTGCGTCACAGAGCTCCGCGGAAATAAAACTCACTGTACTGTGCACAGTGGCGTCACTAGGGTTGGTGTCACCCGGTGCGGTAACTCATGGTGTCACCCCCCCCCCGAGGTTTACGGGTTTTTTTTAACTACTCTTACTCATAAAGCAGTATTCCCATATAACACTGAATGCTCATAATACACGGCGCACATTACTGTGAGGTTTATTGCTGTGGAGCTCTCTCATATACTCACACACAAATTTTGGTGAACTGCCAGCAAGTACGGTGCCTGTTCGACGGCAGTGAAAGTCCCCATAGAGAAGTGATGGTAAATCTGTTCAGAGACATCGAACAGCAGAGAAATGTCCTGATCTTCAGTGGTTTAATTAGACAGGTTTATTCAGGCGAACAGCATCAGGGCTATTCAGAGACAGGTGAAAACCTTGAGAATTGCCAGGAGAATGAACAATCTAGACCAAATAGCCAATTTGGAAAGTGAGATAAATGGGAGAATTTTTCTGGTTTGACTATTTTGCCCTAGAATTTTCAATTCTACAGTCATTCTCAAGGTTTTCACCATTCTCTAAATAACCCTGCATAGGTTTCAATATTAAAAATATTCCTGTTTTTACCCAATATCTAATAAAACGTTTATTCCATTAATCTCTAGTAAAAAGTCTCTTTTAGGGATGTGCATTTCGTTTCGGACCGATTAATTTTTTTCACGAATCGGCCCGATTCGGTGATTCAGATTCAGCTGATTTTCCAAATCGGATCGGATCCGAAAATGTCCGAAACAAAACGATTTCTGATCCAAAACGAAACATTTTCGGAATCGGAAATCATTTTTGTTCGATTCGTAATTTCGGTTCTACTTCGGTAATTTTCAAAAAAATGCTTAAAAGATCCTAAAAAATCAAAAAATAAAGAGACTCTTTACTACAGAGTATAATGATAAACGGTTAATTAGATATTGAATTAAAACGGGAATATTTTTAACATTGAAGTCTATGGGGCAAAACATTTCCCACACCCTGTGGCTCAGAATTTTTTTTTTCAAAAAATGCTTAAAATGTCCTAAAAAATATAGAAATAAAGAGACTATTTACTACAGAATATAATAATAAACAGTTTATTAGAAATTGAAAAACGGGAATATTTTTAACATTAAAGTCTATGGGGCAAAACATTTCCCACACCGAATACACGAAAATGTCCGAAATCACGAAAATAAAGTCGATACGAGAAACGAAATGAACCGAAATGGAAATCATCTGAAACGATCCGAAATTAAAATTGTCGACTTACGAACAAAACGAGCCGAAACGAAAAAAAATTGGTGCACATCCCTAGTCTCTTTATTTGTTAAAAAAATTCTTAATATCTATTAGACATTTTTTTAAAAAAAATTCAAATTTCTTTTCTTTCTAATAGCTTTTTTTTTCTGTAGCAGCCCTTTTTATTATCATACATAGGATCTTATATGTTAATTCCAGACATTTTCGTTCAGTACTTTTTTTAAAAACAGTGAGGGACGGGTTCGTGGTGGCATTCGGTGGCTGATTCCCTGCACTTCAGGGACCCTGCGGTGAATTTACCAGGGAAATTTGATTCCCCGAAGTGCGGGGAACAACAGAACACTGAAAAGTCTGCGTCATTTCGGTGCTCTGTGAATATCCCCTTTAGTGGTGTTTTTTTTGCTGCCCCCTGGAAAGTGCCAGCCTAGGCCTTGCCTACCCAGGACATACTTGAAAATGAGAGAATTCTCAATGTATCCGTCCTGGTAAAATAGTTTTATGTTAAAAAAATATATATTTTTTAGGGTGTCACCCTAGGGGGTGGTGTCACCTGGTGCGGGCCGCAGCCCCCGCCCCCACCTAGCAACGCTAGTGACTATGCAGTGTGTGTGTATCACAGAGCTCCGCAGAAATAAATCTCACTGTACTGTGCAGTGTGTGTGTGTCACAGAGCTCCGCAGCAATAAAACTCACAGTAATATGAGATAGAAGCAAGTTATATCTCTGTTGCTGCTGTCAGTCCGTTTCACATATAAAGACTTAGCCATTGCAGTGCTACCTTAGCTAACGGGAGAGCAAGTAAAGACACCCATACAAGATGTAAATATATGTAGCGCTACACCCTCGAGAGCCGCTGAATTAGACGGGCCGTCTGTCTCACTCCTGTGATTACCCACCTCCACCTTCGGCGCCAAGTAATACCAGGACAAGATGACTTTAAATAAAAAGGAGTTTATTAGGACTAGCGAGCAAACCCTTTGTAGGACAAAGTAATCAACAGTATAACAGTATTGAAAGAGTTAATTCAGCATCACTATTCGACACAATGATGAATGAACGAGACGGCAATCTTTACCATACTTCAATGCAGTTAGATTATTGACAATAATCAATGTAACCGATATCAATAACCTATCTAAACCTAGTACCTTCTATCTAATCACTGGCTAGTGGATATTACACAAGCGTTAAATACTGCTAGCGGTGGGGCCCTTGACTTCTATCACTGGGTACCTTGAACATGAAACCATATTTGTATTCCACAAAGTGAGAAAGAAATCTTCGCAAAGTGTCACAGAACAACAAGATTTGTAACTGCAGCGATCCTCCTTTTAGCTGCAACTGCACGGGCAGTAGAACTAGGCCAGACAATAAAGTTAGCAACATCAACTCACGCAGGATGGTCGAATACCTCTCTTCGTTTGATACGTTCAGGACGGTAACTCAATCGCTATCTCTTAGCGCTGTAATCACTCAAGGACAGCCGGATTTCTTCTCCGCCGCAGGACGCACAAGGACAGCTGGATTTCTTCTCCGCTGAATGTACTCGGTCGCTCCCTCTGTCACTGAAACACACACGAAGGCGGACAGACCCCTTCTTCACTGGATGCACAAGGACAGCTGGACGCACGATCCGCTGATAGTGGCAACACGTGAGGGCAACTAGATCTCTCCATTCGCTGAACGCACGAGGGCAGCTGCATGCACAATCTGCAACACAGGACCATTTACCTCCACAGTCCTCCTCCCTCCCCTCTCTCCTTGCTCTCCATGTGCACTTCCACCCCTTGAAAACGCCTCCTTCCCCCAGGCACTGCTGGGAGGTGTAGTTCTCTTCCTGACACATTGCATTAGGCTCTCTGTAATTGAAATTACATGTTCCAGCATCCTTTGCATCTTCCTGTCTTAAACAACTTCCTTTGCCAGTGAATAGAAAGTGAAAAGGGAGGGGGGGAAATCCTCCCTAGCTGTGACAGGCTGCATGTCCCTGTGCAAAGCCTGGGTTCCAGTACAAAACACCACAATCCACTCACAGTTCAAGTAGCCTGCCCGATAGATGGTCAGATGGAGGAAATTCACTTCCTCTTTACTCCATTGGGTCTCTAACTGGATGTTGATGTTTCTTCCGTTCATTTCTTTTATGAACTCCTCCAGGCTCTGTTCTCCTCCTCCCCATATCAAAAGGATGTCATCAATATACCTTCTATATAAGATGATATTTTCCCCTCCTTTTTGTAATAGCGGTTCCTCCCATTCTGCCATGAAGAGATTCGCAAAACTTGGTGCGAAATTGGTTCCCATTGCATTTCCTTTCAGTTGTAGGTAGAAATCCTCATTGAACCAAAAGTAAATGTTTGTAAGGATAAGATGGATTTCTTCTAGGATGAAGTCTATTTGTTTGGGGGGGGAGGGAATTGGTTCTTTCCAGAATGTTTTTGACGGCTGTGATTCCCTCTATATGTGGTATATTGCTGTATAATGCACTCACATCACTAGTCACCAGGATATAGTGTTCCTTCCATTGTGTTTTCTCCAAGTCTTGGAGAATATTTAGAGTGTCTTTCAAGTGCGATGCGGTTTTGTTCACATAGGGTTGGAGTAGTAGATCTATATATTCTGACAGTCTACTAGACATAGAGTCTATGCCCGATACTATGGTTCTTCCTGGAGGTTTTGTGGAGTTTTTATGTATCTTGGGTAGATGGTAAAAGACTGGCCGTCGCGGGTGGCTGATTTTCATATACTTGTATTCATTATTATTGATGACTCCTAAGGCATAGCCTCTATCAAGGAATTCATCAAATTTTTCTTTCATTTCCATAGTAGGATCTCCTTTAAGTTTTTTGAAGGTGGTCTGGTCATTCAAGATCCTATACGCTTCTTCTTCGTAGTATGTAGTCGATAATATTACTGTGCCTCCTCCCTTGTCGGCTGGTTTCACTATTATTTCTTTATCCTCTGTTAGTTGCCTGAGAGCCTTGATTTCGTTCGCAGTGAGGTTGTTTCTTTTATTATTACCCTTAATTTTCTCTATGTCCTGTGTCACCATCTTTTCGAATGTGCTGATTTCTTGTGAAATCATGGACCTGGGGAAAAAATTCAATTTTTCTTTCAATTCCGTGTGTTGGTATATTCCTGCTGTGCATTCTCTTTCTATAGGATTTTTCTGGAAGTATTTCTTTAGGCATAATGTTCTTTTAAATCTCTGGAGGTCGATGTACATATGAAAATGGCTTACATGATTGGTTGGTGCAAATTTGAGGCCCTTCCGTAGGACATTCTCCTGTTCTTGGGTAAGAGTTTTATCCGTCAAATTAAAGATGCCTCCATTATTCTGTGTTTTTGTCTTTTTAATGGTTCTGAGTCTTCTTCCTCCTCTATGTCCTCGTATCTTTCTCTTGGTCTTTTTCCTTGCATGGGGGGTTCTTTTTCTCTTATTCCCTGTACGTTCCCCCTTTCTCTGGTCCTTTCTGGGCTCCAAGATATTTCTGGCTTCCGTTTCCTCTGTTTCTTTGGTCGAGCCCACTGAAAATCCATCTCCCTATATTCATGGTGTGAGGCATTTAGGTGTGCGTTGTCGTTAGAATGTCTCGCAACCGGGGTTCTGTGAAAATACGGTGTGGTGTTCCAATTCCCATGATGTTGGTCCCCCTGATGGGCCCCTTGATGGTGCATGTCTCGTGGGGTGT
Organism: Leptobrachium leishanense; assembly: GCA_009667805.1. NCBI lineage: Eukaryota > Metazoa > Chordata > Amphibia > Anura > Megophryidae > Leptobrachium > Leptobrachium leishanense. The sequence goes on from RXON01002306.1 coordinate 28,400, forward strand.
TCTGCATCCTATAGTGGTCCCATCTGGGTTTCCTTCGTCTTTCCTCTCTCTGTGTGGGAAATCTGTTCGTAAGGTCATATTTTTTCTTTGGAATGTAGGTCCAGTTTTCTACCCTCCCTTCTTCCCATTCTCCTCTGGGCCCTCTTCTTGAGTATCCAGGGGTTTTGGGTTTGTGGAGGGGGCCTCTCCTGGGGGGTCCTCTAGGTGTACGTGGTGTATAGCCTTCTTGATGATGCTTGGTATCAAAGTTAGAGTATTTCTGTTTACTCTTAGCTTCATCATCTTCTCCAGGGTCCTCTACCTGGATGTCTTTCTCTGTCTGTAAAAGTTTCCAGACGTTCCCTTTCTCATAATCGTCCACGTCCCTTTTGCAGAGACCTACCGACTTTGCAGAGACCTACCTACGCACCGCTGAGAGGTCTGCACAGAAATTTAGTTCCGGTTGGACCCCGAGTAAGGAGACCACGATGATCCATTGGGAGTGCAGGCGGTAGAATTGTACCTGCCATAATTTGCACATTAATGACCCAAACTTGCTGGACGAGATTGCCATAGACTTTTCCCTTTATTCACGTATAAAGAAACTTGATAGTCATAGCAATTTTCACTTAAGACACCAGTTTCTTAATCCAATGGACTACGAGCAAAAGGCGCAGCGGCCAAATGGTAAGGTGTTGGTCTCGTAAACCAAAGGTCATGGGTTGGATCCCCAATCTGTGCCTTCAGCTCCTCTTTACCTACAGATGTCTGTTATGCAGTCATTTACCTCTATGTTGAGGTTTTGGAAGCAGGTTTCCTGAAATTAACCCCTTACCGCCAGGGTTTTGGACTAAATATCGTCATTTCCAGAATTGCCAATGTTTCGAATTGACCAAAACCAATAAAATTTTATAGAATCGATCCAAAAACTGGCACTTTTTGCCAACATCTGGTAACTGCTTTGGCTGCTCCATTTTGGGCAAACTAAGGTGAACATTCGATAAATGGTGAATTCACAGAATAATCCATGAAATGGAATCGCCTTCAATTTCGTGGCTTTGAGAATAGATGTTGTAGGTTTAGTTAGATGTTTGTTCTTTGGATTAATTTACATGACATTTTGGTTTTCCGATACAACTTTATCATTTCATCTTGGGCCAAGGTCCCAAAAAAAAACAGAGATCATGATTGATCCCCATCTATGCCTTCAATTGCTTTTTATTTCTAGACATTAGTTATATAGACATGTTATTACAGGCATATCATACTGACATGTTATGGAGCCATTTCCTAATACTCCCAAAATCTCCACATATGTGAATGAGGGGAAAAAGGAAATCTTTGGCTTTATTTACCATCTGTGCCTATCAGGGTTATCCAAAGAGATCCGAATTGCTTGAGAAAGGTAACCGAACGCTGAAAATCAGCGTTCGGTTGCCTTTCCTGGCCATTCGGCTGTCCAGAGAGCAGGCAATTCGCCAAATCCTGGCGAATTGCCTGCACATACGGTGCCTGTTCGGTGCCTGTTCGAAGGCAGTGAAATCCCCATAGAGAAGCACTGCTTCGGCTATTCAGAGAACACAAACCAGCAGTGAAAGGTTCCCCTAATGCCCTGCCATTCGGTGGTTTAATTCGGCAAGTTAATTCAGAAGAATCCCATAGGCTTCAATGATAAAAATATTCCCATTTTAATTCAATATCTAATAAACCGTTCATTATAAAATTCTGCAGCAAAAAGTCTCTTTACTTATAGATTTTTTAGGATACTTTAAGCATTTTTCTGAATTTTTTAATTTTTTTTTTTAAAAGTCCGATATTTTTTTTTTTAGTTTACTTATTTTTTCTGTAACAGCCCTTTTTATTATCATTCCCTGGACCTCATATGCAAATTTCAGACATTTTCGCTCAGTAGTTTCTTTGCAAACAGCGTTTCATTTTCACAGATTCATACAAACGGTTTTGCTAATTTATTCACTGCCTCGTCTGCGTCTCAGCTGCTTCGGCTCTGTGTGATTCGGCTCCTGTTCGGCTGCTTCGCTGCGTGTGATCGGCTCCTGCTCGGGTTTTTCGAAAGGTTAATCCAGATGTTTTTGCGTGTTTTCGGCGTGCATTCGGTGGATTTTGCGGTTAGTTTTCGTCAGGTTTGCGGCAGCTTTTCCCTGCAATTCGGGGACCCTGTGGTGCTTGCTGAATACACCGCAGGGTCACCGAAATGGGATCGGCAAAAGGAACCGAATTGAAGAGAACGAAAAGTCACCGAACGTGCAGTGACTTTTCGAATCTCTCTGGATAACCCTGTTTGTTTTCCTCATTTTCCATATAGTGTCATGTTTTAAAGTAGTCTAATAAGCTCACAAATGGTCGTAATGTTTATTTATCTTATTACAGAACCGTTTTAATCACTGAGAAATGTTGGTTAAAATTCCAGATGGGAAAATTGTAACATGTTGAGTTTGCGTTATTGTCAGAAAGGTGGTAATTCTTGGTTAGGCGTTATGTGAAGAAACAAGGCACTAACATGACATTACATTTTGACATTTTAAGAGCAGCGTAACCGGACATGATGATGCCATCATCCTCCCTGGCGGTCTAATTTTTTCAAAATTTCGTGTCTAAAAGCGTCTCAATTTTATTTTTAAAGGAAACGTGTTTTTATACATAGTTAGCCTGTAATAATTAGGAATCACGCACTGAAATCCGTGCAATCAAGAGTCCTTACTGGTAAAATCCTTTATAAATAAAATAAAATAAAAAAAATAGTAAATACACTGATTCCGATTAAAGTTTGAAACACGAAATAATAATTTATTATCCCAAAAATAATTATCCAAAATAATGCAAATAAATGATATTCAATGAAATACAACAAAAAACACTGAAATCTGTCTGCAAACAAGGGTGAGAAGATGTATGGTCTATTTCTTATCCTGTACTGCCACCTATTGGCCGTTCATAAACATTACACTGTATAATCCAAAATGAAAACTGTAAAAAAGATTCCTTTTATGCTAGCCCCGCCCCCTGCACCATGTGACTCGCAGGGAGCCTTCCAGGAAGCAGCTCGCAGGAGCCAGGAGGAGGTGAGTAAACATCCAGCCCGAGGGTGGCTCGGGGTCACCGTTCCCGGTAGCGAAATTTAACCCCGAGCAGGCCAGCCATCAGAAATTTTGGGGCCCCTTACTGACCCTCAGAATGCCCCCCCATCCCTTCTTCCCATAGGAAATCAATATTTACTGTGAATCGTGATCACATTACAGAGTGTAGGCTGGTGTCAGACGAGCGCAGTGTTAACGTCCGTGTTGCCGCACATAAGTACGTCCGTGATAGCATACAATTGTGTTAAATGGAGCCCCACACACGAAGTACGTCCGCACAGAAGTGCGGGGGCTGACGGACGCTGCAAACGGACGCAGGTTAGGCAAGAACGTAATACTGCTAGAACGGACGTGCAGAGTGCGCTGCGTACACAACGTCTGCATAGCTTTGTGTGTGAGTGATGCAACAAGGTCAGACGGACTGCATTTATACGTCCAGCATTTTTGACGGACAGAATGTTTTTTCATTGTAATTTATTTTCCCTGCTACATCAGTCAAAAAATACGTCAGTGAAAAAAACCGACTGTGTGGCCACTACCTTGTCGTCAGTCAGTACGTCCGTACGGCACGGACGCACAGTCCGTACAAAATGCGCTCATCTGACCCGAGCCTTAGTCCCAATATCTTAAAATCACACATACTGCTCGCACATTTAACAAACATATACAGGGTTATTCAAAGAGATCCGAATTGCTTGAGAAAGATAACCGAACACTGAAAATCAGCATTTATTACCTTTCCTGGCCATTCGGCTATCCAGAGAGCAGGCAATTCGCCAAATCCTGGCGAATTGCCTGCACATACGGTGCCTGTTCGGTGCCTGTTGGAGGGCAGTGAAATCCCCATGAAAAGCACTGCTTCGGCTATTCAGAAAACACAAACCAGCAGTGAAAGGTTCCCTTAACCCTTTCAATGCGGTGGACGCGCTCAGCGTGTCCACCTGCATTGCTACTTCGCTGCGGAGGACGCGCTGAGCACATCCTCCCTTTGCAGCCGCGATCAGCCGGTATTCCGGCTGATCGCTCGGCCCCCCGGTGCGGGCTGACATCATCGATGTCAGGGACCCCGGCGGGCATGATAGGGGTCATCGCGCATGCGCGATGACGCCTATTTCAGGCACCCCCCCCCCCGCCATTGCAGGGAAGGTGCCTGAAGGGGAGGGGGGGGAGGTCCTTCGGACCTCTCCCCCTACCCTTCCCCGCGGGCTAGCGATTAAAGACAGGCACCGCCTGGAAGGGCACAGCCTGCCCTTCCAAGCGGCGGCTGTCTTTAACCCCTAGGGGACTGGATCGCGATATGGCGCTAACATGCGCCGTATCGCGGTCCCCTCCCGGAGCTGGCCGACATCTTGGATGTCGGCCAAGCTTCCGGGATATCCCCCTAATGACTGGCGTCATCGCGCAGAGGCGCCAGCTTTGAAATTAACCCCTTGCTGCCACCTATAGTGGAGATGGGGTTCATTGGAACCCCCTATCTCCCGATCCGTGACAGCTAGGGGTTAAGAGCGTGGCTAGGGGTTAAGGTTAAGAGCGTGGCCTTTCCAATGATACCAAACATGACCATGTAAAATGTAAAAAGAATAAAAAAACTATTTAAAAAAAAATGTTTTTTTTTTTTTTAGTTAGTGCAACAATATTGTTCCCATTCCAATTATAATGTGAACAATGATGCTGCACTAACGATTTTTTCTATGGGGGCGTTTGCTAACAAACACGTAATTTTCCCCAAAAAAAAGGAACGATTCCTCATTTCTAATTTTTTTAACAAGCGCACCCCATAGAAAATATAACCGCAAACGATCGCATGTTAAAATGTGAAGAAAAACACTTTACACATTGTAAATGATTGAAAATTCAAATTTTATTGCATTTTTTGTTATAATATACAGACAGGACATAACGTATACATATAATAATGATATATTATGAATCCGCACAGTCTGCCGGAAAGAACGATATATAATATGTCTGGGTCATATATTAAAATAAGGCTTCAAAACGCGGTTAAACATGATGAGCGAAACCGGTAAAAATGAGCTCAGCACAGAGGCGTGAAAAGACTCAGCAGCGAAAGGGTTAATGCCCTGCCATTCAGTGGTTTAATTCGGCCGGTTTATTCAGGGGAATCCCATAGGCTTCAATGTTAAAAATATTCCCATTTTAATTCAATATCTAATAAACCGTTCATTATAAAATTATGCATTAAAAAGTCTCTTTATAGATTTTTTCGGATATTTTAAGCATTTTTAATTATTTTTTTTAACCACTTGGATGCTGAGGACGCGCTCAGCGCGTCCTCAGCATTCCCGCTGGTATGCGGAGGACGTGCTGAGCGCGTCCTCCCATTGGGGTCAGCGTTCGGCCGGGTTCCGGCCGATCGCTGTCCCCCCCGGTGCGGGCTGACATCCTCGATGTCAGCCGCGCATCCGGGACCACAGCCGCCGGAATTAGGTGTCATCGCGGCAGCGCGATGACACCTAATTCAGGCGCCCCCCCCGCATGTGCGGAGGAGGCGCCTGAAAGGGAGGGGGGGAGGTCCTTCGGACCTCTCTCCCTCCCGATCGGCGGCTCTGCGGGGGTTAACCCAGGCATCATTTGGAAGGGCACAGCCTGCCCTTCCAAATGATGCCTGGCATTAACCCCTGGGGAGCTGGATCGCGAATCGGCGCTGAAAAGCGCCGGTTCGCGATCCTTTCCCGGAGCTGGCCGACATCTTGGATGTCGGCCAAGCCTCCGGGAACTCTCCCTGAGGACTGGCGTCATCGTACGTAGCACGATGACGCCAGTCCTGGACATAACCCTTAACTGCCACCAACGGTGGAGATAGGGAGTTCATTGGAACTCCCTATCTCCCGATCTGTGGCAGCTAGGGGTTAAATTTTGGTATGGTTGGATCGGCCAGAGCATGGCCGTTCCAACGATACCAAACATGAAAGTGAAAAATGTTGTAAAAAAAAAAAAATGAAAAATAAAAAAAAAATTAAAATAAAAATTATAAAAAAAAATAAACACTTTTTTTTTATTTTTTTTGGTTTGTTAATGCAGCAATATTGTTCCCATTTCAATTATAATGTGAACAATGATGCTGCACTAACGATTTTTGTATGCGGTGCGTTTGTTAAAAATAGTGTAATTTTCCCCAAAAAAAAATGTAACGATACCCCATCTCTAATTTTTTTAACAAACGCACCCCATACAAAATATAACCGCAATTGCTTGC
>RXON01002307.1:0-25318 GCA_009667805.1 Leptobrachium leishanense
ACGAACGGCCGCACGAAAGTTCGTCCGCACAACGCAAGTGGCAAACGAACGCATTTTTTCGAGAACGTCAAACCGCTACTACTGACGTACAGAGTGCGCTGCGGCCGCATAGCGGCGTGTTTGCGTGATTGGGAGACGTCAGACGCTGCACACGTCCGGCCAACATAACGTCCAGATGCAGAAAGGGTTTTATTGATGATCCGTACAAAATCACGGACGAAAATGCGCATCGTATGACCGCTATGGCGTATTCCGTGAAAAAATACGTCCATTCGTTCGAACGCTCTTTTTCACGGACAACGTGAAAAATGCGTTCGTCTGACCCTAGCCTTAGAGCGTGCACTGTGCATTACAAGAGTTTAAAAAAGAGTTTGCAAACTCTGCAAGCTCTCGCAAGAGCACGGCCCCAATGGAGCAACTCCATAGAACACCATCAGCCGGAGGGGTCTGGCAGAATACTGTTGGTGCATTCTGCCAGCCGGCTCATTGTCTGTGTCTGAGGTCTGGAATTTGTGTATATATATATATATATAAATTATATATATGTATACATGTATCTGAGGTCTGATGTCTGGGTATACATGTATCTGGGTTGTATGCAGCAATATGCAGTCCATCGCATAATTTGCGAATGCAGTAATTGAATCCATCAATTTTTTTTTTTAGAAAGTATTTTACCAGGAAGGATACATTGAGATTTCTCTCGTTGACTTTTTATGGTTGCAATTTCCGCTTGTTTCTGTTTCCAGTTGTCATTTATTCATTAATATGATAAGATTTTCCAGCCCAGCTGTCTCATTCTTGATTTTCTAAGCTAGTTTCAGATCACCATAGATTAGTAAATAAGAAAATTATCAAAGTAATCAGAACAGGCAAAAACATCTGAAAACCCAAACACCTTTGAGATTGAGCTAAACAAAAAATCCTTGCACTTCCAGTCTATTAAAAAAAAGGGGCACTTGGAACTTGTCCGTACATATAAAAGGAGAGACATTTAGAAATTTCCTGTTTAATTTAACGATTTACCTCCAGTAAAATGCTTGTCTCTCAACAACCAGAAGCCAAACAGTTGGATCACCTTCTTAAGCATGAGAAACATTGTAAATCAGCTAAACCACTCAACCTGATTACCAGACCTCTCTAATTCCATGGCAAACTGCCCTCCAGTGCTCCTTACCATAAACAGCAATTCCCTCTGCAAATAGAACATGTCTGCCACATTGTAAACATAAAATCTATGTACAAAAGAGTATATTCATTTGACTGGAATAAGGATTTTCCACAGATCACGTTACAATCATCTGCTATGTGGTTTTGCGTATTCATCCCTGGGAAAGAAATCTATCCATTTATAAACTTTGTTAACTCCAAGATTGCGGTGTTTACGTGTACAAGAAACAGTGGTGATGACCCTGTTTTTAATGCAATAGGGAGATAATTTGTTAGAAAAATATAATTAAAATAAATAAACATAATTAACGGAAATAAAGTGGTGCTAAACATAACCTTCCATGTTTAGGTTATGGTGTGTCGCGGGAATTTGCAGTGCGATGGTATGTAACAAGACAGTGACACAACGTGTGGGTAATGTTAATTTTAACAGGAAGTTTTAGTTTAGTTTTAGTCGTAGTCTTCTGACTAAAATGCCATTTAGTTTTAGTCATATTTTAGTCGTCTGAATTGTTTTAGTTTTTGTCTAGTTTTAGTCGACTAAATGACACAAGATCTTAGTCGACTAAAACTAGAGAAGATTTAGTAACTAAAATCTAATGTGTTTAAAGTGTATTATGCATTATTTAAGCATTTCCCTAGAAATTTCCAAACTCATTATATACTCCTGGAGTAACATTTTATCTGAAAATATATAATTCATCATTTCTCTCTTACTGGAGATTAGTTCTGATTGGATCTTCCCATATAGCCCCTCCCTAACATTTTAGTCTAGTTTTTATTAGTTGACTAATGTCAATGGGTTTTCATCATAGTTATAGTCACCATAACTTAGTTTTTATTTAGTTTTAGTCTAGTTTCAGTAGCAAAAATAATGTGGTCGACTAACAGGTCGACTAACAGGTGGTCGACTAACAGGTCTATTCAAAGAAAGGTGAACCTCAGGAGAATGACTAGAGAAGTGAAAATTCTAGGTCAAAATAGGCAAACCAGAACAAAAGTCCCATTTATCTCACTTTCCAAATCAGCTATTTGGTCTAGATTGCTCTCTTCTCCTGCCAGTTCACCTGGTTTTCACCTTTCTCTGAATAACCGACTAATTAGTCGACTAAATTAACACTACGTGTGTGTAATGGAGCAAAGGCACAAAGGGGAGAAGAGTCATTGAATAAAACTTTAAACGGAAGCTTAACATCGTAATACTGATTTTTTTATAATGATAAATATATATTCTTAAAAAAACCTACTTGTGGGCCATAAGAAGGTAAAATAAGAAAGTCAAGGTTTTCTGTAAAACGGATAAATTGCTAGTATAAATGTTGGTATGAAAATTAAACTCATGTGATCATGGTGATTTTAGGGGCCTCATGTGTGACAGCTTCAAGAATAACTATATGGGAAAGTAAATATTTAGAACTGGAACCGCGAAAGCTGAGCTCTCTATTCACAAAGCTCACTTTAATTTAGTCCTATGGCTGAAATTGACACCTTTTCCGGATGTTTTCTGGCCCTTTAATAGTTTCGGAGATTCAAATGTGGGTTTGCTGGCTTTTTGGATTCCCGACAAAAATTGGGTCAAATATCCACTCTCACGGCTATACCTTTTTAATAGAAATATCGGTCATAGCGATTCAATTCGAATTTTTTGGCATGCCAATTTCCAAAAAACCTTACAAGTACTAGTAGAAGGTATGGATAAATAGATTTTCTGGCAGTAAACTAGAGGGAATCAAACCTAAATTTCTATTAAGCATTGGAATTTTTTTAATAGTGATCTTTAAAGTCACAAATCTGTGGCTGAAAAGAAGTTTTTTCGGGTGTTTTTCTGGCCAACGGTTCTTCGCATCAGTGGCATTTTTCGAATATTGGCTCAAGATTAATTTTTTCAACAGAATCAAACAATAATTTTTTTTGAAAAATCAAATCGATAGAATTAAATCAAACCCACATTTGGAATTCTGAAGGCCAACTGTTCACAATAATGTTCACAGGGTTTGTATGATGATGCTATAATTCTTTATACTATTGTTAGGTTGGGTTATTTTATTCTCTAATAAAATAAAAATGTACGTTTATAAACTATGCAGCACAACATTATGGTTTTTAAAGTGTTTGTTCTTTTTTTTCAAAGTATAATGGCTTTGGCAGCGTAAATGCAGTAAGTCTGAAGGTAATTTGAAACATGTTTTCTGCGGAACGCTCACATGATTTCATGGTCGTTGAACTTTCCACTAAATCATTCCGGTGTCTGCCTTTAAGTAATAATATGTCTTCACCTTATAAAACTCTGTTTTGCGCAGAAATAAATTCCAATTTTGTGGTTATCATTGAACATCTAGGTGGCACATTCTTGTTTGGAGGTTACAAAGTTCTTTTCCCTGAATTAGGAAGTGTGACCACAGTAATTAGCAGCAAAGTTTCCAGACATAAATACAGCGCATTGAACATAGACGCGCGTCCTGGCATTACTGACCTTGCTAGCAAGGAAGAGCAGAAAAATACAAGGATAAAAATAAATATATCACCCAGTGTTTCTTTTCATTTCCCCTTGGTTGGTTTCGTCTTCTCGATTGAACAAACAAAATTTTAACTGTGCCAGTTGCACAACACATCATCAGTAAAATCTCTTCAAAATTGGTCTGTTGTAATCAAGCCATTATATGATTTTAAGACAGCAGTTTCAACTATATGTATTTTTTTCTCTCTCCCTCCCTATATATATACAGGATGATTCATATAGACTAGACATATGCACAGTAATAAAATTTGTTTAGGTTTGGATCGATTTGTTACATTATTTAATTAGTTTTGTACGTTCGTTATATTACCCTGATTTGTATTTTGGATCGATTTGTTTTTTTGGGAGATTAGTAATTTGGATTTTGTATTGATTCGTATTTAGTTTTGAATCGTTATTTCATTATGATTCATTATTTCAGTATGATGAAACCGATTAATTAATTACTTAGATTAGGGTTAAAAAAAAGATGTGTAATCCCCCTGTCCTGGGTGCCGACATATGTTTCAGCACCAAGGACTGCAGCACCACGGGGCTCCAGAGCAAAAAGAATCTCCCTGTCCTTGATGCTGACATATGTTTCAGCACCAAGGACTGCAGCACCACGGGGCTCCAGAGCAAAAAGAATCTCCCTGTCCTTGATGCTGACATATGTTTCAGAACCAAGGACTGCAGCACCGTGGGGCTCTAGAGCAAAAGAATCCCCGTCCTTGATGCTGAAATAGGCTTCAGCACCAAGGACTGCAGCATCGCGGGACTCCAGAGCAAAAATCCCCATGTCCTTGATGCTGAAATAGGTTTCATCGCCAAGGAAAACACTCGATGAACACAGCCAGACTGAAGAAAAGACCAAAGAAATTGCATTCGGCAAAGAAAAAAAGCCTCGTCATTTTAAAATAATTGGGAATAAAAACAATTCACCTAAAAAATTTTAAAAAAACTAAAAATATCAGGTTTTTTTCTGCAAATTAATTTTTTTTACATTGAAACATTGCAACATTGAAACCTTTTGGATTCACCTGATTAAACCTGTCGAATGAACCATCAAAAATTTAGAGCATTTCACTGACATTTCGGTGCTGTTCAGCGTTCTCTGAATAGATTAACTATTACATCTCTATGGGGAATTTCACTACCGCCGAATGGTGCCATGGTGCTGTCCATGGCCTGTGGTGATGACTACAACAGATTCAGCACCACGGCCAATGGACAAGAACGCAGTGTTGAATCTGTGAAACAAGTGAAACGGTATAATGAATCCATTAGTAAAAACAGAATCAATTCGCTATATTCTGTTTTGGTTCATTTAGTTTTCGTTCAGTTTCAGACAAAATCATGTTGTTATTTCGGAAGTGCCTCAGAAACACGAATCAGTATAATTTCATCCGAATTGTGATTTGGAACGAAACACACATATTTAATATACACTCAAACCTATATTCTTTGTTGTAGATCTTAAAAGAATGAATGGAAGTTGATGAGAGTTTCAGTAAATGTACGTCCTCTTATTTTGAGCACATCTAATCACAAGTTTTGGAAGTGGCCCCCGGGGTCTGTTTGGCACATGTTGATACAGAGTTGCATGTTGTTGCTAACAGGTTTCAATATTGCATCATCAATGTTTTGGATCCCTTTCCTAATGTTATCCACCAAGGCTAAGGCTTGTTGTTGTAAACTCATTCCTTCAGATAGCCCCACAAAAAGAAGTCTGAGTTGGTATGCTCAGAAGACCATAAAGAACACAGATTCTTGGAAATGACACAACCCTCAATAAACCTCTGGATTTTTGGCATTGATTCATATGAAGGGTGTGGCATGTTGAGCCATGTTGCTGGAAGTAACCTTGTACTTTTCCAAAAATTAATGCTAGGGTCAGACGAATGCATTTTTCGCGTCCTCTGTGAAAAAGTGCGTTCGAACGGATGGACGTATTTTTCCACGGAATACGCTATAGCGGTCATACGATGCGCATTTTCGTCCGTGATTTTGTACGGATCATCAATAAAACACTTTTTGCGACTGGACGTGATGTAGGCCAGACATGAGCAGCGTCTGACGTCTCCTAATCACGCACACACGCCGCTAGCAGATGCAGCGCACTCTGTATGTCAGTACTAGCGGTTTGACGTTCTTGAAAAAATGTGTTTGTTTTCCGCTTGTGTTGCGCGGCCGGACTTTTGTGCGGCGGTACTTTGTATATTGCCCGTCATTGGCAGTCATTTGCTGCTACTACGGCCGTGATAAAGTGCGGCTGCACGCGCGCTCGCACTGCGTTCGTCTCACCCCAGCCCAAGCCATTTTGTTCCATGAACGTGCTATTCTCAGGGCTGTGCTGTTGTTGTGGCTGTGCTGCTACCTAGTGGCTGTTTCCGGCATGTGCTGTGAGAGGATGTGTACAACATAACAGTAAGTAAGCTTCCTGAAACGCTCATTAATTTCTTTTCGTTTACCATCTGTAACTAAAACTTCGGGCCATATTACATAGTTGGTGCTAACTGAACCAGAGCTGTTGTAAACTTACCAGAGCCATTATAGCCTATGGAGGCTTTAAGTTTACAACAGCTCTGGTTAAGTTAGCACCAACATTGTAATACTGCCTTTAGAGTTTGGGTCTATATAAAAAATTTTTTTTTAAAGGATTTTACCAGGAAGGATACATTGAAATTTCTCTCGTTTGCAAGTATGTCCTGGGTGGCGAGTATGTACTGTTAGGTGTCTTGTCCAAGGACGCTTTCTGGGGAGGTGCTCTTGCCAGGATCGAACCTGTGTCTCCACAGTCTCTCTCCACGGTTATAGAGCAGTGATGTTACCTCTACTCCACCCAGCCGGTACGTGTATTACAACCCCAATTCCAAAAAAGTCGGTACAGTATAGAATATACAAACAAAACAAACAAAAAGAGTCAATCGAAAATTCAATTCACTCTGTACTATATATCGAAAACACATTATTGACACATCATTTGATGATTCACTTTGTGAGTTTAATGTATTTTTTCAAATATACACCCATTTCAAATCGGACTGCAACACACTCAACAAAAGTTGGGACAGGAGCAATTTAGGACTAATAATGATGTAACAAGTTGAAATAAGAAGGTGATGTGAAACAAGTGAGGCAATCGTGTAATCATAGTATATAAAAGGAGCCTCCAAAATAAGCCTAGTCCATCAAGAGCAATATTATATTATATTAATATTATTTTCACTCTTTTAAAGACGACCCTTCCCTTCATCAATCTCATAAAGTCAATGGGACAATAAGTAACAAAACCTTGTAAGATTATTGCTTTGGCTTTATTTTTTACTATGAACTCACTTTAAAACCCCACGCCTAACCTTCCTCCAAATACTCTCATTTTCACCTTAAAATATTGTTTGTATTTTTTTGCAACTGTTATATTTCCTCTTTGAGTTGCTGCAACTTGTTTCCTCCATGTGCCCACATCATGGATATCCATAATTAATGTTTAACCTCTTAACACAGCAGGGAATTCTCTGCTGTCTCCACGGCTGGTGGTTCTGAACGCAATAGCATGTCCTGTCAGCATTTATGGGCTGCCTACAGTCCACCCACCAGTGCATGCGCCGTGCTTCCTTCGCTCCCGCTGGACGGCTTCAACTCAAGCCACCCCCTGCAGTCAATGACATGTGCAGCGTGTCAGGGAGCTGTAGGAGGGGCCACAGCAGTAGCCAGAGGGCAGCTATGTCAGAGCTGGTGTTTAGACCCATCCGTTGGGCACTAGAGATGTGCATTCATTTCGGAAAAATTTGGAATTTGGAACGAAAGTTGATTATTCGTAGTTCAGAAGTACTTCCGAATAACAAATCGATACGATACCAATTCGAAACGAAACAAAATGGTATATAACAAATTTATCTTGTTTTACACTGTGTCATCATCATAAAAAAATTTGAATAATTGATATCAACTATCGAATTTGAAATGAACTATCAAATTGATATCAACTATTGAATTGATCTTAACTTAAAATACAAGTAATACTCAGCAAAGGACTTTATGAAACAAATTAATTTTGTTTCACTGTTTAATTTGACTCAAATACTAAATCTGTGACACAGCTTAAAATTTAACCCTAGCTTTTCTTTTAACAGCAAATTTAGATTAATTGGGGTTTCTATTTAGTGATCCAAAATTCGAATTGATATCAACTTTAGAATTGATATATGAAATTCGAATCGATTCGATATTTCAAATCGATCTGAAATCTCAAATCGATCCGAAACGAAATACGAAACGATATTAGTTACGAAATTCCAAAAACAAAATTATTTAAAAACGTAACGAAACTAAATGAAACTAATTTTTCAGCCATGCATGTCCCTTTTGGGCACAACCCACCTGGCGGTAAGGGATTGACTCCATCTCCTTTCATTATTTACATGTATTCCATCTCAATCCAAAGGTGCCAGTTTACCCTCTGTTCTCACTCCATTACTTTATATGTATGAGAGAGGGATGGCTGACAAAACTTGGGGGCTCCTGGCAATAGGAGATCATGCGGACCCCCCCACTGTGGGGTTCTGGCAAGCCAGGGGGCCTGTCCTCTCCATGCATGAGCTCATTACCAGTGTGTGGCGCATTCTAACAGCAGCCACCACTTACAGTCATTTAAGGGACTTGTTGTTCCCTATGCATTCATAAGCATTATAGCACGGGGCCGCCCTTCTGCATTTCTCAGTGTAGTCGTTGGACCTCACCGAAAGCACAGGCCTGACCGGAATGTTCAGGCAGTGCCCTATTGCCCTAATGGTTAGTCTGCTCCTGGTATGAAAATACTCACAGGCAACACCATTCCTGTAGATTTCTTTGCCAAATAATACTTCCCACAAATCTGCAGTCTTTCAATAAATCTCTGAAAACAAATCTCTTTAGGAAAGATTATCATCTTCTTGTGAAATCTCTTATGTTGCCTCTCCTCAGCTAACTAACAATTCTGCAACCGCCATCTTCAATCTAACCTTTGGCCTTACAGTCTCCTAGATGTCTCTCCCTTCTCATACATCTAGTGCACATCAACCCTCTTTTTACATCAAATTGGTGAACTCAGGATTAATTAGATACATAACTTTCCTTTCATATATCTATCAGTCGATGACTCACCATCTGATAATATGTTATGTGCTACTGTGTCCAAAGTTATTAAATAAAGATTTTGTTTAACCCCTCAACTACCAAGAAATTTGTGTTGAAAAAAAGGTATCATAACATTTATTTGAAACACAGTAGTAGTGGAGTTAACAAGTAAATGTAGAGTAAAGTAAACATGTTGCACAGGAACTATTATTCTGAGATAGTTAAAAAATTTAAATAATGTTAATTTGCTCATTTTTAATTTTTCATGTATATGTTTATCGTTTACAGAAATATTGTTGAAATGTAAGATTCTGAGCTCTAGGTTTTCAGTGTCCTTTATCTTACAGAATTTCAAATGGGGTCTGCATGATTATATGATACAGGCAGAAAAGATACAGTAACTGTGATAGAGATACTGTAAATAATAAAATGTTCAGATCTCCTGCTTATGGGGGTTTGTAGTGATTATAATGAGATTATTAGCAAAGTAGCTTCCAAAAAATGCTAATAGAATATAAACATAATGTCTGTATGTGTCATAATGCCTGTATATGGAGAATAAAGTAACACCTTGTATCTGTACTGTGCAGGGATTTCCCATCATTATAACCTCCTGAATCTCATCCCTATATAGCAGTGAGTGACCCCAGGGCTCTCCCTGGCAGCTGTAAAGCAGCAGTCTATTTGAATCTTTCCTACAGTGAGGATTAGGGCTTATATTTGCAACTGGTTTTATGTCTTGCCATGGTGCTTGGAGAGCCATAAAACAAAAGATTTTGTTTCTCCACAGGGGACACACTAATCTGGATTTAAAAAGGAGTAAAAATGGTCTTTGATATGCTAATGAGTGCTTTTTAATGCATTACAATGCAAAGAGCGAGATAACGCGATGGATGTGAAAGGGTTAAGTAGGATAAAATAGCTGTGATTATTATTTTTATCATTAGTAGTATTACTGGTATTTATTGAAAACCCAACAAAATAATTCGTATTTTTTGTATGTGTGTCAAGTGAAGGCTAACGATTAGGTGAGTGATGGTTCTTAGACTCTTTGCATCAGTGTTCTCTGTGACTTTGATCTCTCACTCCTCACATTCAGTCACTAACCAAATCTTTCCACTTTCAACTAAAATACATTGCATCCATCTAGCCCTTTGTAATACAGGACACTACTAAAAAAACTCATCCAAGCACCATTATCTCCTGCCATGACTACTGTAACCATTGTCCTTAAACGACCCCCAGATTATCACTTTGGAGTCTATAATGAACACATCTGCCAGACTCATCTATCTCACATCCTGTATCTACCACACCTCACCTCTCGCACCTCACCCCTTTGTCAATCTCTACACTGACTCCCTGTTCCTTTTAGAATTCAAAATAATGGTGCTCACATAGAAAACTCTCCATAATAGTACCCCTGCCTACATCTCCTCTCTTATTAGCAGGTATGTCTATCCCAGTCACTGTGTTCTGCCAATGATAGTGTCATCTCCTCGTACCCACACTCCTCAAATTCACCTTCAGAACTTTTCCTGAGCCTCTCCCTATCTATGGAACTCCCTCCCATGCGACATTCAACTCCAATCTTTCAAGACGTCCCCAAAAACATCACTTCAGAGAGGTCTATCAGTTCACTCCATAATCCCCTCATTGCACCTTTCCTGATCTATCTCCCACACAGCCCCCAATGCATCCTATTACTTCTCACACTCTGCTATTTATCCTTGTCTCAGACTCAGTGTGTCACCACACTACTCTTAGATTGTAAGCTCTTGAGCAGTGCCTCTTTTCCTTTTGTTCTAGATGTGCCAAACCTATTTACTTTTATGTTTTTTTTCTCCTACCAGTAGTACCACGCAGCAGAATATATTGGCTCTCTACAAATAACTTTAATTGCAATTATATCTCACACTGTTTTGCTGTAAAACAGTGCTCTTTCCTTCATCCCCCACATTAGTCTCTTTCCTCCTCCTCCTTTCCTCTACCAATTACGTAATATTTCCAGAATTCGGCCATTTCTTACCGCTGACACCACAAAGCAACTCATCCACGGAGGCTGCAATGCTATTGTCTGTATCTAAGGGTAAGCAAAAAAGGGATCATTATTAACCCTTTCCTGTCGCCGGGCGTGCCATGCCATTTCTGACATTTCTCAAGGTTTAGAAAGTCATTGATGGGATTTTAATTGGTTTCTAGCTCTGATTTTATTTTAAATTCAGATGTGTTGAGAGATTTTGACAGAGATGTACATATTATAATAGGATTACATCTGAACAATGCAAAGGAATTTCACTTATTGCAAAAGAAAGTAATCTGCAATTGGGCTCCAGAATGCGCTAGTAAAGTCTTAGTACCTTGGGCATGGCAGCGAGGAGCTGAAACAGTTTGGACAGGTTGGGTTTCATTTATTTCCCTTTAGACTGGCCGTCCACTGACTCCGTATTTGTGTGACTGTGCGATCATCCAATATTGTCTGAAGTCGTCCGACCGATCCTACATCATGCAGGTGAATCAGCCCCCTTCCACTGCATCCGACCATCATCAGGGGATTTCAGACGA
This sequence comes from Leptobrachium leishanense, assembly GCA_009667805.1. Classification (NCBI taxonomy): domain Eukaryota; kingdom Metazoa; phylum Chordata; class Amphibia; order Anura; family Megophryidae; genus Leptobrachium; species Leptobrachium leishanense. Next base: position 11,351 of record RXON01002307.1, read on the forward strand.
TTTTATGCGATTACAACAGATTAGCGATCCTTTCAATTTTTATAGAATTTGGTCAGATGAAATCAGACAATCTGGTACAATTTACATGAATTAGATGAATTGTATAGTTAAACCGCCGTGCCGCTGCAGGGAAATTGCCCCACAGAGAAGTGATTCAATGGGAAGCCCATAGGATTCAATGTAAAAAATATTCTCGTTTTTATTTATTTTTTATTCAAATGTCTATTTTTTTTTAATCCGCAGCAAAAATCCTTTTTTATTTATTGATTTTTTTTTTTAGGGATTTTCTGGATTTTCTAGGTGACATTTTGAGGGTTTTTTTAAGAAGTCTAGGCTTTTTTCTCTCGCTGGGCGCGACTTTTTTCCCCCTCTGAGCCGACTTTATTCAGCGTTGCTGTTCCTGGTGCTAAAACCTATTTCAGCACCAAGAACAGGGGTTTAATTCCCCCCTGCAGCCTTCGGCAAGGATTTTCCCCCCCTACATCAGCTGTGCCGGAGTGGGGTTTTTCTTCTCCTTGCAGTAAGGTTATTTTCCACTTGGCGGCTTGTCCATCGACCGACCTGGGTCGCCTGACTACTGTGCCAGTGGACGGCCAGCCTCAAGGAAATTGAAGCCCTAGCAGTGTTATAGAGATGTAGTAGCAACTTCAGCCAGCAGATGGTGCCAACTGACTGTCGAATACTGAATGCAGTAAGAAAATGTGCTTTTTTGATTTCCATGCACATTATTTTCAAGTCAATATCTTAAATCATCCGTAAAATTTTATTCTAAAAATAAATAAGTTTTATTAGGAATATGTACAGTTTAGAAGATATTTTAGAATAATTAGATTCTATACTACTTATATACTTAAAAATCTTCATTTATGGATAAGAAAGCCAAGGTACTCTTTCTACATTCACATGTCCTTACAGCAGAGGACAGTCCAGTCACATATTGAGAAGCCTTTACAAGCACTTTGCAAATAAACAGCATTAGAGGATATATGTTTTTACAAGACTAGCAGAAAATATTTTTCTCTGCAGCTCATCACTCTAAAAATAAAGAAAAATAATACCCTATACTAAATTTGTTAACACATATGATAGGATGCCTGATCTATACATCCTGAAGGGAAGTGTCTAGATATCATTTCTGTCTGATTTATTGCAAAATGAAGAAGTAGTAGAACATTAAAGAGAACAGAACCTATATATTATTTTCTTTGATCCTGGATTTTTGCCCAGATTGCATGTAGTCAGACATTTTGTACGTGTTTTTTTTCCAAGTAAGAAGGAATTTCAAATAGGTCTCACAAAGTAAAGCTCATATTTTATATCTATATAAGAGGGGAATCTATCTGATCTGACATCTGTAGTGCACTAAGTGTTCTCGAGAAGCATGCCGAAGACAGAATGAAGCAGCAACTGCACATATTTATTGATTACACATGTCGCTGCTGGGAGGTTGTGGAAAGGGTAAATGGCAATCTAGGAAAAAATAGAAGTAAACATTCCTTTTGGGTTGAGCCATAAGATGTATAATATGATTTACACCCAAGAAATTGTTTGAACATCATCATAATGCCACAAGAGGGCAGAACAGCACCACAGCTACACATGAAAACAAAATTGCTAAAAAATCAACACGTTCTATAATACATAAACAAATAACCCACACAACATGAAAAAGCTACATAGCACAGTATAAATAAATAATTTTTATGTAACATACCTTGCAAACGTGAAGTGTTTTTTATTTTCTGCTTTTATATCAGTATTCAGCAGCATAACCGAAAACATGCTCCAGGGTTTAATCAGAGTTAGATATCCATCGTAGTTGATTACATTTCTTATAGTGTTGATAATGTATTTGTACATTTCTAATGATAAGGATTTACAATTAAAAGAAATACTCTCCAGAATGAGTTGGTATCCATCCAAGCGTAGAAATTCTCTTTCCTTCAACAGAATTTTACAATGGAATTCCTAGGATTATGATATCTTTAAAACCTTGTTGCCCATAGAACAAACAATAGAGAAAAGAGGATGTACAGTTAAGGAAACTACTATAATACATATATATATATGTTCTGTCTTGAGAAAAGTCCCTGTGTGGACTGAAACGTCAACATATTCTTATGGAACAAACAGACATTATATCAGGATGAAGAAAGCCTCCTCTATGCACCTTTTCCTGGCATTATACTGTAACACACACACACACACACACACACACACACACACACACACACACACACACACACACACACACACACACACACACACACACACACACACACACACACACACACACACACACCACACACACACACACACACACACACACACACACGCACACACACACACACACACACACACACACACACACACACACACCTTAAAGGGTTGTGGTGGAGGACAAAAAGTGAGATAAAAAGCCTCCACACTATAATTAGTTATGTTTATTATTGCAGAAGCCACTTGCACATCATAGCAATTCGATGAATTGCATCCCAGAGCTCCTGTGCTACATTCCGCATATGCAGCAAGGAATTCTGGGTAGGACATGCAAATCACATCTGTCTCGCTTTTATGCATCCTGGGTCTGTTATTACACAGAAACCTTATATCAATGCCATGCCATACCAGATGGCTTTTTTTTTTTTAGCAGAGATCAGGTTTATGCAACTGGTCAAAGCCACTCTGCAATGGCTTCTGCAATAATAAACATAACCATTATAGCGTGGAGGCTTTTTATCTCACTTTTTGTCCGCCACCACAATCCTTGTAAGTACTGATTTGCCCTACGGGTCCAAGCATCCTCTGCAACTGGTCATGCCTAGCTTCTAGCTGATGAGGGTCCCATAATCCCGAAACAGCGCTGTCCTAGGAGTGGCTTTGAACAGTTGCATAAACCTGATCTCTGCTAAAAAGAAAAAAGCCATCTGGTATGGTATGGTATGGTATGGCATTGATTTAAGGTTTCTGTGTAATAACAGACCCAGGATGCATAAAAGTGAGACATGTCATTTGCATGTCCTACCCAGAATTCCTTGCTGCATATGGGGAATGTGGCACAGGAACTCTGGGGTGCAGTTCTTTGAATTGATGTGATGTGCAAATGGCTTCTACAATAATAAACATACATATACTGTACTATATATTTGTGTGCAAAGAAGAGTAAATAATATGTTTCATCAATGTTCTTTATTTGCTTTGTAGTAATCTCATTAACCCCCTTCACTACCATGTATGTGTATACATGATCAGCAGTAGCAGACATAGCAGCCCATGATCGTGTTAACATGTGCTATATCTTCGCAAATTAATTATGTTTGCTTTTGGGCTCAAGAAGGTGTTCCAAAAGCTTTATCCCTGTAGTTTATAATGCCCAAGGTGCTAAAATAATAATAAAATCCACTAGGGTATGTCTGTAGCGGATCCTCTCCAGCTGATAATGCACAGAGCCTTGTACTGCAGTTGTAACTGCAATAACACCATTTGGTCAGTAGATGGCCAGATCTTTCTGCCAAATAGGGAATATCTTAAAATATTTCTTACTGTATAATTAATAAAAAATGATTTTCCAAAAAAAAAAACACTGGTTCCTGATATTTTTTTTTCCAGTCAATTGGTAGTAAAGGGGTTAAAGGTTTCGGGACACAGACAGGCAAAGCAGTCCTCCGCTCTGCTTTGATTTGCATCTGTGTCCATTATACATATTATGGTCCTTCTCAGATTATTCATGGTGGGATCCTTCAAGAATCTCCAAATCATTCCTGTCTCGCCTTTTCTTTATTTTCCCAAATATGGGCTCCATTCCCTAGTTAACGCTAATGTTAGCGCCTCAATATGTAAGCCTTATGCCAGGATAAGTGTGTTTAACGCATGCCTCCCCATGTTATATTCCTGAGGTTACCCTTGTTGGTAATCCGTTACCGTTTTTTTTCGATAGCTTCTGCAAGCTTACTGTACTTTGCAAATCCTAAACTTAACATGGGGAACGCGATCAGTAATTACCAGTACGTAAGGTATTACAAAGTGCTGGCGCTAATTACCACAGGGATGCGGAGAGCCAAAAGTTAGCACCTTCCAAAAGATTGTGCTACATAATTCTGCATTTGCAGAACATTGTAGCACCCCCTAAACCCCCTAATAAATTTGATACTCACCTCTCATCCCACGGTGAGAATGGTGGCCTGATCTGCCACTTCATCTGGCCACGAGTAGAGTCAGGCCCCGTTCACAATTTGAAAACTGTGCGATTTTCCACGCGATTTTCATATTCACGACATAGAGCGATAATGTCGTGCGATGTCTCGGTTTCGCACGATTTTGCAAGGCACCACCAATGCAAATCGCAAAATCGCAAATTGCAAAAAAGGGTCATGTACCAGCGACATACAACATTGCGCCGCAAGATGTGAACAGCTCCATTGAAATGCATTGGAGAAGCTACATAGCGCAACGTTGCGGCAAAATCCGCGCAATAAAATTGCAGTGTGAACGGGGCCTTAGACTGGGAACAAATAGTTGCCATCTCCCTCCACGATCAGTCCTTGGAGCTGTGCAATCTAGTGAGAGCGAGATTGCGCAGGGCTCGCGGCCCGGAAGCGTAACACTCCATGGAGTCCTACGGACTCCAGGAGGTGATACTTGCGGCGACACGGAAGTGCTACCGTGGGTATCCCAGCATTTAGCACTGTGTTCCGGCGCCCACCCCAGAATATTGCAGTAAAATGTGGACGCTACGGGGAAATCTGCAGGTGCAGATTTTCCCCATTTGCATACCCATGTTTTCGCAAACAAGGGAATAGGGCCCTATGGCTTTTAGCTTGAGACTTGGTGTAGTAAAGCATCATTGACCCAGTAGTAGGTAAGGTTGGAGTCCAATCCAAATAAAGAAGTATGGGAACCTCTTCACTCGGTTCGCATTCGAACTCGAACAATTTCAAAAGTTCGAGTTCGGACGCGAACACGATCCAAACTCAATGCAAGTCAATGGGACTCGAACGTTCGATTTTTAGAGTGCCCTGCAAGAGGGCATATATGCAAGATATTTGCCATAAAAGGTGTATGGGGGTCCGGGTAGTGCCCTGGGGGACAGGAAACAAGAAAAAAAGTTTTAAAAAAGATGTTTTTAAAGGAACAGTGATTTTTCCATGAAATAAAGGTTAAGAATAAAAACAAAAAATTCCTTCAAATATCGTGCCTAGGAGGTCCCCATAACCTGCCCGTGAAGTGGCGGATTTGTCGGATGTATATAAACATTTAAAAAAAAAATTACATTTCAAATGACAGTAAATGGTTTTCCTTTAATCTATTCATAAACAAATGCTTGAGGCGGCAGCCTGTATGAAAGAGGAGACATTTTAGGACACGCAGAACAAGTTTAGGGATTTTTTGGCTAAATTGTGGTGAAACCTATGCAGGCTTTGGATGAAAGTAACAACAGGTGCATTAAAATTGGGCCTTTGGTGCCAGCTAGTGCCTTCACACCGTAACCCCTCTGAGGTATTGTGGAAGAGTGCAGAGGTGGACCCTGCTGTCAAATATTAAAATTATATGAATCTGGTACACGCGTCAGTGTCAGTGCACCCAAATATTGGGCATTTGGTGGCAGCTAGTGCCTTCACACTGTAACCCCTCTGAGGTATTGTGGAAGAGTGCAGGGGTGGACTCTGCATTTAAATATTAAAATGATTGGATTCTGGAACACGCATCAGTGCACCCAAATATTGGGCCTTTGGTGCCAGCTAGTGCCTTCACACTGTAAACCCTCTGAGGTATTGTGGAAGAGTGCAGGGGTGGACCCTGCAGTCAAATATTAAAATGATATGAATCTGGTACACGCGTCGGTGGCAGTGCACCCAAATATTGGACCTTTTGTGCCAGCTAGTGCCTTCACACTGTAACCCCTCTGAGGTATTGTGGAAGAGTGTAGGGGTGGACCCTGCAGTCAAATATTACAATGATAGGAATCTGGTACACGCGTCAGTGCACCCAAATATGGGGCCTTTGGTGCCAGCTAGTGCCTTCACACCGTAACCCCTCTGAGGTATTGTGGAAGAGTGCAGTGGTGAAGGTTTTGGGAATGCAGAAGAGATCCCCGATCTATTCAGTTACATCAGCATCAGGGGAGTGATAGCGGCTGATGCAGGACTGATTCATTTTTATAAATGTCAGCCGGTCTACAGAGTCGGTGGATAGACGAACTCTTTTGTCTGTATAAAAACCTCCAGCGGCACTGAACGTCCTTTCAGAAAGCACGCTGGATGAAGGGCAACCTAGTAGCTGCATAGCATATTGGCTAAGTTCTGGCCAGTGATCCAATCTCAACACCCAGTAAGCCAGTGGATCATCTGCTGGAAAGGTATCCAGGTCTGCCCTTGCCCCTAGGTAGTCCTGCACCATATGGTGAAGACGCTGGCAATGGGTGCCTACATTTGACGTCCCTGGGTGTCGTGGACTAAAAAATTGGAAAAGGCATTAGTCAAGCAGCCCCCTTCACCACTCTTCCTCTGATAAACTTCAGCTTCAAAAGCACCTGTGTCATCAGTTGGTAACCTACCAGTGTCTGGAAAGGTGTTACACAAGTGTCGCTTTAGAGCGTCCTCAAGTTGTTTCATCCTGTGCTCCCTCTGTGAGGGCAGGGTGAGCTCTGCAACCTTACCCTTGTATCGTGGATCAAGAAGTCTTGCCAACCAGTAATGATCCCTCTCATTGATAGCACGAATCCTGGAGTCCTTTACAAGGCTTTGCAGGACAAGGGAGCCCATGCAGCATAGGTTGGAGGTGGCATTAGCTTCAGAGTGTTCCTGGTCGCTGAGGATGACCGTATCGTGCACTACCTCCTCCCAGCCACGTACTAGTCCTTGGGTTTCTGTGGACACAAAACCCTCCCTTGAGGAGTCCCCACCTGCAATGCCCCCACAACTTAAATATTCCTCCTCCTCCTCCTCCTCCTCATCCTCCTCCTGTCTGATCTGATGACCAGCAGGAATGCTGTCTGCGTAAAGACTGGGGCCTTGAGAGCTAGGGAAGTCCTCCTCTTCCTCCCGCTGCTCTGCCTCTAGTGCCACATCTATAATTCCCCCCATGCAGCGTAGGTTGGAGGTGGCATTAGCTGCCAAGTCTTCCTGGTCAATGAGGATGACCGTATCGTGCACTTCCTCCTCCCAGCCACGTACAAGCCCTTCTGTTTCTGGGCACACAAAACCCTCCCTTGAGGAATCCTCACCTTCAATGCCCCCACTACTTAAATAGTCCTCCTCCTCCTCATCCTCCTCCTGTCTGATCTGAGTAGGACCCGCTGGAATGCTGTCTGCTGAAAGACTGGGGCCTTGAGAGCTAGGGAAGGCCTCCTCTTCCTCTCGCTGCTCTGCCTGCAGAGTGTGCTCCAGCAGGAACACTAAAGGAATTGTGTCACTGATGCATGCACTGTCCCTGCTCACCATCCTCGTTGCCTCCTCAAATGGTGACAGTACAGTGCATGCATCCTTGATCATCAGCCACTGCGGGGGGGAAAAAAAACAAGTTGACCTGAACCTGTCCTTGTGCCATACTAACACAGGTACTCATTGATGGCCCTCTGCTGCTTGTGCAGGCGCTGCAGCATTGCCAATGTCGAGTTCCACCTGGTGGGCATGTCACAGATCAGGCGGTTTGTGGGAAGGTAGAATTCTCTTTGAATTTCTGCCAGGCGAACACTTGCTAGGAATGACCGTCTGAAGTGGCTGCAGACTTTTCTGGTCTGGCTGAGAAGCTCTGCCAGTCTTGGGTACCTGGTTAGGAAATGCTGTACCACCAGATTTAGGATGTGTGCTAGGCATGGTACATGCGTCAATTTACCCAGACGTAGGGCGGAGAGAAGGTTGCTGCCATTATCACAGACGACCATTCCCAGCTCAAGCTGGCATGGTGTTAACCATCTCTGCGCCTGCCCCTGCAGAGCTGACAGAATTTATGGCCCGGTGTGGCTCCTGTCCCCATAACAAACCAGCTCAAGCACAGAATGGCATCTTTTTGCTTGAGCCATTGCGTAGCCCCTGCCATGCGTCAGTTTAACTGCCACTTCGCTAGAGACATTGAAGGAGGAGGAGGAAGAGGAAGAGGTGGTGGAGCAGACAGACCTCATATAAGCAGCTTTCTGGAGGAGTGGTGGATGAGCAAGCTCCAGCACAGAGCCTCGCCTGGATCCCTCCCAGCTGCAAGCAGAGTTACCCAGTGTGCCGTTGAGGAAATGTAACGGCCCTGTCCATGCTTGCTGGACCACGTGTCTAAAGTAATGTGCACCTTGCTGCTGACTACCTTTCCCAATGACTCCATAACATTGTCTTCCACATGCTGGTATAGAGCTGGAATGGCCTTCCGTGAAAATAAATGGCGTTTTGGAACCTACCACTGTGGTACAGCACATTCGGCAAATTCACGGAAGGAAGCAGAGTCCACCAGCTGGAAAGGCAGTGTAACGTTGGGAGCTTCCAGCCCTACCTGTGTGCTTGAGGGCAGCATGTCTGATGCTGCTCGCTGACCAATGCCCGGTTTAAATGGAGACAGGCAGGGAGGTGGTTGCATGAGGCGCGGCTTGAGTGGGGGGCGTGGTCTGGTGAAGGTCTTTAAAAACCCTCAGTGTATTCTCAGCAGTTGCCAGATCGTGGTTATCCATACCTGAGCTCCTTGTACCTGACTGCTATATTGAATTAACCCGTTATTGACCTCTGCTTGTTTCTGACTATTCTGCCTTCTGTTGCCCTAGGCCATTTTCTTGTACTACGCCACTGCTCTGATATCGACCCGGCTATTCCATTTGACCATTCTGAACTCTGTATTCCTGATTCTGGCTCGGCTGACTACTCCCGTGTTGTTAACCCTTTCTGTCTAGCTAGTTTACCTGGCCAATTCTAAGGACCAGACAGTTAGAGATCTTTCACGGCTACTCTGTTGGTAGCTTCTGGGCTCTGTGGAGTGTGGGGCGTTAAGTACTGCGTGGTGGGATCTGGGAACCGTGACAGGCAGCAGCTGTAATGCGAGTAATTTTGCCAAGCTGGCATTTAGACGTTGTGATTGTGGATGGTTGGGACAATATTTTTTCTTTTTTTTTTATTGTAATAAATTTTATTGAGTTTTACAGTGTTACATTGGTTCAGTGATACAAGATATGCAGTGCAGAAGGGTACGTCAGAGTCATAAAAATCCATTCTAATCCAGTCTATGAAGTACAGCTATAATGCAGGGTTGTGACAAAATGAAAACGTACTCTAATGAGTAAAGGGATAAACTGCAACATTGCGTGTGACAGTACATGCGGCAGAACAATACAGTGCAACAATCAGTGTAAAAGTGGGGGTGCGATCTCAGTGAGGAGGAAGGGGGTTGGAATAACAAAAGGGAGGTGGGGGTGGGAATCAGTGATCTCTTAGCGATCCAGTATTTGCAAAACGGGGAGCGGGGGTCCGGGAAAGAGCGGGTCGCTTCGGTCCAGTAAAACCATCGTAGCATGTGTTTGGCCATCCGGCCCGATGATTGATGGATCAGGTCCTCAACATCCCTGATGCGCTGCACTTCATCTAACCATTCCCTAAATGACGGGGCAGTAGGGGACTTCCAATGTCTTGGTACTACCGCTTTAGCGGCATTTAACAGGCGGACATCAAGTGAATTTTTATATGTGGATATGGGTAGGGGAGTGTGGTGGAGTAGCATGGCTGCCGGGGTAAACTCCGGTGGGGATGTAGAGATCTTACTAATAACAGTGTGGACCTGTCTCCAAAACGGCTGGAGCTCGGGACAGGACCACCAGATGTGCAGAATGTCCGCCCCTGGGGCTCGACATCTCCAACATGAGGCAATAGGGTCTCCAGAGTATGTGGCAATACTGGCAGGCGTTCTGTACCAACGGGACAACAATTTATATGCCGTTTCCTGTGCCCGAGTGGCGATGGAGCAGGATGTGGTCAAAGTAAAGATCTGTCGCCATTCCTCCTCCGTAAAGGTTTGCTGGAGATCAGACTCCCATCCCTCTACGTATTTGGGTACCAGGGGGGATAGAGATTGCAGGGTGCCGTACAGTCGTGAGATACCATGCGCAGGGGTGGTCCGTCGGCTAACCAAATGCTCAAATTCAGTCAGCGGTCGTGTGAATTTCTCCAAAGGGGCCAGGGTACGCAGATATGATGTAAGGCCATGGAGATGAAAGCAAGTAAGGAAGGAATCCGGGTGTGCCAGGGGAATTTCGCGTGGTAATTTAGGTCGGTCTCTAGTTATGTACGCGCCAGGGAGGGGAGGCTGTGGCGCCTCATCAGCGGAGACTGGGAGCAATCGCGGAGAGAATGCTGGCAAATACTGTAGCGGGGTTAACGGGGAGGGCCAGGGCGCTATTGATGTGGTGCGTTGCAAACGTCGCCAGATCTGCAGGGTAGCAGTAATCGTCGGGTGTGTGGGGACACTATGATGGGCAGCAGTACCCAGCAACCAGGGGAGGGAGGCAAGAGGACACCCAGCCAACTCCTGCTCCAAAGCAATCCACCGCTTTTCCGGGAGACCCGTGCTCCACTCTACGAGACGCAGGAGATGTACCGCACTATAATAGTTTCTCAGGTGGGGCAGCGCCAGGCCACCCTGGAACGCGGGGCCATCAACAGTGTCAGGCGGAGTCGCGGCCGTTTCCCATCCCAAACATACTGGATAAAGAGAGATTGCAAGGTGCGGAAAAAAGTGACTGGGACAAAAATAGGCAGGGTCTGCAGAAGGTATAATATTCTGGGGAGGACGTTCATTTTAATGACGCTGAGGCGACCAAACCAGGTGATATGCGGGTGGGCCCACCGCGTCATGTCCGACTTCAGGACCTTCAGTAGCGGAAGAAAATTAGTGGCGTATAAGGCCGAAGGATCAGGGGTTAGGTGCACTCCCAAGTATTTAAGTGACGAATCACACCAGTGAAAGGGGAAAGCCGCCCGTATGCTAGCCTTAAGGGCGGGGGACACTGAAATATTCAAAATCTCTGACTTAGACATGTTAATTTTATAATTACTGAGATTGCCGTAGTCATGTAGCAGGCCAGTGAGGGAGGGCAGGGAGATCAGGGGTTGTCTGATAAAGAACAACAGGTCGTCTGCGTAAGCTGCTACCTTATAATCTACGCGCCCAACACGGATGCCGTGTATGGAGGGGTCGCCCCTGATGGCCTGCAAAAGGGGTTCCAGGGACAGCGCAAACAATAGGGGAGAGAGAGGGCAGCCCTGTCGAGTGCCATTCTGAATAGTGAAGGGGGGGGAGAGTGCCCCGTTAAGATTAATCCGAGCAGTTGGGTGAGCATATAACAGGAAATCCGGCAAGCTGGTGGTTTGAAGGGTACTATGATCCCCAAATCACATTGTGTTCCCAAGGGATATATACGGACGCCCTCTGGCTCTTTGATGCGTGAGACGCACTGGGTAGTGCTCCAGAGACACCCTGGCATTCTGCAAGGGCTGTTGGAAGAGTCTGATTCAGATGATCCACAATATACTCCTCCTGGGGAGAGGTGTAAGACTGTTGTGGCGCCAACTGTACCATGTCCTGGTGATGTCCCATATCCCGAGAGTTTACCAGTCATGCACACACCCTGTACTGTATCGGTCGGGGCCATGTCTAATGGCAAGGTCATTGTCTCTGGGGCAGACAGTAAGTCCACTGTGTCTAGTGGTTCCACTGTGAGATGTAATATACAATCTCAGGGCAAGACTACTGTCACTGGATCTGGCAGTACCTCTATTGCCTCTATGTTCTATGGTGTGGACAGAACTCCTAGATCACTGCCCAGGAGACGCAAGGTGACTAACCGTAACCAACATGGGACTGATGATTCACTCCATTCAAGGTCCAAGGTACTCATGCCGTCGGACCCTCGGGTACGAGACTCTAGCCCGGTTGCCGAGGGTTGTGTACGGGCCTCTAATGGTGCAGTGATCTGCAGAGAGGACCTGGAGGTTTATGAAAGAGCTTTGCTTGCTCAGGCACATACTTACTACTCTGAGTGGGATTCCAATGGGTACTGGTTACTCGTCTTATCCGTTTTCATGCCGTCCATGTTTTCTTTCTTGGGTGCCCAGGAGGTCACCCGTAAGGGAGGGGGTTATGTCACGTCTCGGCCTTGCCCCCTGCTGGTGGTAGCAGGGATTCCTGTTTGTTTTTGTTTTCAGGCTGCAGGCCATCTGTTGGGCTTATTGGTCTGCGGTCACATGACCTGTTCTGCCCTATTTGTAGGACCAGGATTCCCCTTGATCCTTGGACCAGGATAGTCTTTCTTGCCTAGTCCCTGTGTGCTGGTTAACTTTGATAATCTGTGTATGACCTCTGGCTCATGTGTTTAGGATCTCTCTCTTGTCTGACCCCTCATATTATGATATTCCGTGTATGACCTTTGGCTCTTGTATTTGGATCTCTCTTCTGTCTGTCCCCTGTACTGTACCGTGCTTATTTATCTGTGTATACCTGCATTCATTGTATGTCTGGTTTATGTTTTATACACCTTGCAGACCTAGCCTAGTTAGTATTTCGAGACCACCTTTCAAGGATCTCAGTCAGGGCTTAGGGATCTTTTTAGTTTCTGTTAATATCTTGGTTTGTTCCCTGGAATCTGTATACCTGCATTCATTGTATGTCTGGTTTATGTTTTATTCACCTTGCAGACCTAGCTTAGTTACTATTTCGAGACCACCTTTCAAGGATCTCAGTCAGGGCTTTGTGATCTTTCTAATTCCTGTAATATCCTGGTTTGTTCCCTGGAATCTGTATACCTGCCCTTAAGGCTTCAATCTCCGCAGATTGGGGGCTCCCCATCACCCTATAGGGGGCTCACCGTTACAGTATTGAGAAGTCCAGCTATCAGATGGAACCAGCGTCTTGCAAACAACGAGTGAGAAGACCGGAAGCTTGGACCCATCCAGGGTGGACAGTAGACGACCCGGCGGGCGGGTGAAAAGGCGAAGACAAGCAAGTCAGCTCGACGCATTTCGTCCTCTGACTTATTCATGAACAGAGGACGAAACGCGTCGAGCTGACTTGCTTGTCTTCGCCTTTTTGCCCGCCCACCGGGTCATCTACTGTCCACCCTGGATGGGTCCAAGCTTCCGGTCTTCTCACTCGTTGGTTTGCAAGATGCTGGTTCCATCTGATAGCTGGACTTCTCAATACGGAGTATACCTTGGCCAGGCTCCCCCGCTGAGACTACATCCTAAGGACAACATCTTCCGGCTGTGGTTATCACGGTTCCCAGATCCCACCACGCAGTACTTAACGCCCAACACTCCACAGAGCCCAGAAGCTACCAACAGAGTAGCCGTGAAAGATCTCTAACTGTCTGGTCCTTAGAATTGGCCAGGTAAACTAGCTAGACAGAAAGGGTTAACAACACGGGGAGTAGTCAGCCGAGCCAGAATCAGGAATACAGAGTTCAGACTGGTCAAATGGAATAGCCGGGTCGATATCAGAGCAGTGGCGTAGTACAAGAAAATGGTCTAGGGCAACAGAAGGCAGAATAGTCAGAAACAAGCAGAGGTCAATAACGGGTTAATTCAATATAGCAGTCAGGTACAAGGAGCTCAGGTATGGATAACCACGATCTGGCAACTGCTGAGAATACACTGAGGGTTTTTAAAGACCTTCACCAGACCACGCCCCCACTCAAGCCGCACCTCATGCAACCACCTCCCTGCCTGTCTCCATTTAAACCGGGCATTGGTCAGCGAGCAGCATCAGACATGCTGCCCTCAAGCACACAGGTAGGGCTGGAAGCTCCCAACGTTACAGTACCCCCTCTTCCATGGGAGGCCACCGGACGACCAACAGGACGAGTGGCAGGACGACCACCAGGGCGATCGGGGTGTGAGGCATGGAACGCCCTGACCAACCTAGAGGCAGACATGTCGGAAGCTGGAATCCAGGACCGGTCCTCTGGACCATAACCCACCCAATCGACCAAGTACTGCAGAGCACCCCTGC
>RXON01002308.1:0-51425 GCA_009667805.1 Leptobrachium leishanense
CGATCCGTGGCAGCTAGGGGTTAATGTTCGATATTGTTGGATCAGCCAGAGAATGGCCTTTCCAACGATACCAAACATGACCATGTAAAAAGTTTTTTTTTAAAAATAAAAATTTAAAATAAAAATATATTTCAACATATTCTAAAAAAAATAAATAAGTTTTTTTTGTTTTTTTAATGCAGCAATATTGTTCCCATTTCAGTTATAATGTGAACAATGATGCTGCACTAACGATTTTTGCATGTGGTGCGTTTGTTAAAAATAGCGACATTTTCCCCAAAAAAATGTAACGAGTCCCCATTTCTAATTTTTTTAACAAGCGCACCCCATAGAAAATATAACCGCAAATGCTCGCATGTTAAAATGTGAAAAAAAACACTTTACACATAGTAAATTATTGAAAATTCATATTTTATTGCATTTTTTGTTATAATATACAGACAGGACGTGACGTATACATATAATATTGACATATTATGAATCTGCCGAGTCTGCCGGAAAGAACGATATATAATATGTCTGGGTAATATAACAAAATATGACTTCAAAACGCGGTTAAACATGATGAGCGACAGCGGTAAAAATTACCTCAGCACAGAGGTGGGAAAAGCCTCAGCAGCGAAAGGGTTAATTATATATATATATTATTTTATTCAACGGTTTTCTTTTCATTTTCATCAGAAAGTCTTTTTATTCTTTCATTTTTCTGAACATCTTTTTGGAGTTTTATTTTTTTAAACAATTTTTTTGATTCCCAATTTTTTTAAAAAGGTGTGTTTTTTTTTTTTTCTGTATCCTTTTTTTACAGGACTTTTTTGTTATTTAGACACATTTTATTGCATTTTAATTGTTTTAAATGCCTATTAGAAAAATAGCAGACTTCTTTTATTTTTTTTCTGCAGTCCAGTGGTATTCGGCGACTTCATGTTCACACATTGGGGGACCCTGCGGTGAATTCACAGCAGAGTTGGAGTACTGGAATTGTCTATTCGCACTGAAGTTCGCTGAACGAAAAAGTGCTGACATTTCGATGCTTTCTGAATAACCCCTACAGTGTAAATGCAACCTAGATGATCGTGCATGAAAGGAAGGCATACTAAAGTGTGATTCCCCCCCCCCCGGCAGAATAATATTGATAGAACACCATAACATATTTATAAGTGGGATAACATAGGGATGAGCCGAACACTCCCTGAGTTCGGTTCGAGCCCGAACCCGAACTTCCCATTTGTTCGGGACCGAACCCGAACCCCCATGCTAGTCAATGGGGCTGAAAATTCGGTCGTTTAGAGTGCCCTCCAAGAGTGCTCCATATTTGCCATAAAAGGTGTATGGGGGTCCGGGTAGTGCCCTGCGGGACAGGAAACAAGGACATGTGACGGTACAGTCAGCCAAACCATAACCTCTGGAACGTTGCAAATGCGCTGTGTCTGACGTCGCGGCATCACGCACACAGGATGCTACGCAGTCTCAGCGCACTCTGTGCGTCCGTCTTTGCGGTTTTACGTTCTTGCCTAAGGCTAGGGTCAAACGAAAGTATTTTTCCCCGCAAACGTCAAAAAGTGCGTCCGAACGCATTGATGTATTTTTTCACGGAATGCGCAAAAACAGTCAGACGACGCGCATTTTTGTGAGTGATTTTTTTTTATGGATTGTCAATAAAACTCTTTTTGCGTCTGGACGTTATGTAGGCTGGACATTAGCAGCGTCTGACATCTCCTAATCACGCACACACGCCGCTATGCCGCAGCTGCGCACTCAGTACGTCAGTACTAGCGGTTCTGTGTTCTAGAAAAAATGCGTTCAAATTCCACCTGCGTTGCACGGCCGGACTTTTGTGCGGCCGTACTTCGTATATTGGCCGTCATTGCCCAGCATTTGCTGCTACTACGGCCGTAACTTAGTGCACCAGAACGCACGTTAAAAGTGCGCTAGTCTGACCCCAGCCTAACTTGGGTCCATTTGCCACATGCGTTGTGCGTGCGCAGTTCGGTGCGCACGTACTTCGTGTGTAGGTCTCTATTGCTCATGATTCTTTGCTACGACGGATGTTAAACTGTGCGCAGACAAAAAAAAACTGTGCGCAGACACGGACGTGATCACTGCGTTCGCCTGATGCCTGCCTTAATCCTATCAGAATTTTCAGAGGGAAAAAAAAATTGTCTGCTTTTGGTCGGGTTTTTTTTATATATATTTCTTCAAAATGTCGCCGGATTTTAAATTGCAAAAAGTTTTGGATGCGGACAAATCCCGATAAATGATCCCGTGTTGATAAATATTAGGCTGCTAAAAAACTGAATAAATTGCATTTTTTACATAAAGTATACATAACTAATCACGGTTAGTAAGTCTGACCCAAACAAAAAACCCAACCTTAAGCAGAAACCTAACCCTAGAAATTTTTAGAGTTCGGATAAAGTGTAGGTTTAATTCATAAATTTACACATTCAATGTGAGGATATTCTGTGTATTTTCCCCGTTCCCTTCCTGAAAATCAAACAGCACCTTTCAGCAATTGTAATTTTTTTGGAAATCGACAAAACGATAAATTAGGAATATCAGATCCAGAGATTCGATTCTATCAAAGTATAGCCACGAGACGATATTCGATCTGAATTTTTATTGGGAATTGAAATGTCGCTAAGCCTGAATATGCAGCTGGAAAAACCTGATTTTTGGCTTATCAGGTCGAATTAAATCGAGTCGGGGTTTTATTATAAACTATTCTCTTTATTTGTGATTTTGAAAGAAAATATTATTCTGGTGAATTTGTCAGATCAGGGTCATTAGTTTAGTTTGTTTTCGCTGATACTTGTTTTACATAAGGCTAATTAATCACATAATATACTTTAATACTAGCAGGTCTATTCAAAGAAAGGTGAAACTCAGGAGAATGACTGGAGAAGTGACAATTCTAGGTCAAAATAGCCAAACCAGAAAAATTCTCCCATTTATCTCACTTTCCAAATCGGCTATTTGGTCTAGATTGTTCTCTTCTCCTGAGAATCACCTTTTTTCTGAATAACCCTGTAGGTTTTATTAGTCACGGTGATATCCTGATATCTATACTATAATTGAGTAAGGCTTGGCGTGTCCGTCGCCAAGCCTTACTCTGCGCATGCGCGCGCAACCAGCGGCGGTTGGTTGCGCGCGCATGCAACCGCCGCGGCACGAGCCGGCTGCCGGCTCGCCGCGGTGGTTACAAGATGCACACAGCAGCCGGGTAGAGGCTGCGCTCGCAGCCTCTACCCGGCTGCCGCGCGCATCCAACCCCCGAGCGGCGAAGGGAAAGGTCCCTCCGCCGCTCGGGGGTTGGATGCGCGCGGCAGCCGGGTAGAGGCTGCGCTCGCAGCCTCTACCCGGCTGCCGAGCGCATCCGAGCGGCGCCGGGGAAGTGAAAGTTTCCCCACTTCCGCTCTTTGAAGGACCCAAGCCCCGGTCACGTGACCGCGGCTTGGGTCCTTCAACAAGCGGAAGCGGGAAACTTTCACTTCCCCGGCGCCGCTCGGAATGGTAAGTATGGGGCGGCTGTCCGAATGCAAATAGAGCATTCGAACAGCCGCCCCATGTCTGAGCTGGGGCATATATCCATGAGCGCTGGGGGCATATCCACGAGCAGGGGGCAGTATCCATGAGCTGGGGGGGCAGTATCCATGAGCTGGGGGGCCAATATCCACGAGCTGGGGGCAGTATCCATGAGCTGGGGGGCCAATATCCACGAGCTGGGGGGCCAATATCCACGAGCTGGGGGGCCAATATCCACGAGCTGGGGGCATTATCCACGAGCTGGGGGGCCAATATCCACGAGCTGGGGGCAGTATCCATGAGCTGGGGGGGCAATATCCACGAGCTGGGGCGCAGTATCCATGAGCTGGGGGGGCAATATCCACATGCTGGGGCAATATCCATGAGCTGGGGCAATATCCACGAGCTGGGGCAATATCCATGTGCTGGGGCAATATCCACGAGCTGGGGCAGTATCCAGGAGCTGGGGCAGTATATCCACAATAGACTGCCCTCTGGGCAGGCTTTCCACCTGGTTATAAATAAGCTCGTTTGCACGAGTCACCTCAGTAACGACCAATCGGTGTGTTCGGTGCTGTAGATGTGTCTATTAATGATTAATTGGATGAGCTGTCAGTGTGCTCAGCGCTGATTTACTTTATATATGGAACGTTGAGTAGCACAGTATGGAGCCTCCATCTCTCCATCACAGAGCAAGGTGACAGGAATGGAAGATACTGTTTATTTGTATGAAAAGCTCTGTGTCCCTTCACACCTTTAACAATTCACACAGGTTATAATTCTGTATATTCATACGATTGGATAAATCCCATTTCTGTCCCTTCGCTTGTTTAGGGATTTCTTTAGACAGTGAATATTCCATACATTTTGGGATTTCTATACAGTCAGAAATAAGACTGAATGAGATTTGGATAAAGGACAGATATTCGTCCAATGGCAGCGCTTACTCGTTCTATAGATGTCATGGAGTATGAGGTCAGGAACTGACTGTTACAAGTCTCTGATCGTGCTTATTGCTGCATTCTGCTTTCAGAGATGTGAATCGCTGCTTGGTCATATAAGAATGTTAGTATTAATTGTAAATAGAACGTTTTGTATTTCTTTTAGTATTTATGTTACTGGTTTGTAAGTAATGAGAGCAGATCTTCCCAGAGGACGAGTCACATAGTAAAGGTCACGTCCATTCTGACTGCATGCTGAGACTTATTGTAACAGCTGATTCAGCATTATGACCTGATGTTCTGTCCATGGAAGAAAGATTGTGAACGTCTGACAATAAACAGTTAATATAAACCTCTTCTTTGAGTATTTATTATTTCTATTTATCACATTGACGAACATTACGTGTTTTACCCACAGAACCAGAGCGAGCCCAGAGAACCCAGAAGATGTACATACGTATGAAAGGAAGACGCATATTTTGCATTTTACAGACACAGGCAGGTTCTGAGAAATGGCGGCACTTCCAGTCTATTATATTGTGTAAACCAGCAGTCACACAGGATCACGTCTGATGTAGTGAGAAAATCCTCCATGTTTTATTTGGATTTTTTTCTGTAAATGTTGGAAGAGCTGGGGGTCACACAATCTGACACTGATGGTGCTGTTTGGTTTGCTGTAAACCATTTCAACAGGACTGGTCGAGCCTAGGGATGAGCTGTTCAGTTCGATCAGTTCGGAGTTCGATTCGAACTTTGGATGAACTTCGAACTTTTTTGGCGTGTTCGGTTCGAGGTTAAATAAATAAATAAAATTGAAAAGAGTATAAAAAATGCTTAAAAACTACTAAAGAATCTAGAAATAAAGAGACTCTTTACTGCAGAATATTATAAGCTACGGTTTATTAGATATTGAATTAAAAAATAATGTCTAGGTGCAAAGATTCTCACCTCTAAATGACCTGTGCTCTCAAACGGCGTAAACGACAGGTGTTTAACCTCCCTGGCGGTCTAATTTTTTCAAAATTTTGTGTCTAAAAGCGTCTCAATTTTTTTTAAAAGGAAACGTGTTTTTGTACATAGTTAGCCTGTAATAATTAGGAATCACGCACTGAAGTCAAGAGTTCTTACTGGTAAAATCCTTTATAAATAAATAAATTAATTAATTTAAAAAAAAATAGTAAATACACGGAGTCCGATAAAGTTTGAAACACGACATAATAATTTATTATCCCAAAAATAAGTATCCAAATATAATGCAAATAAATGATATTCAATAAAATACAACAAACACTGAAATCTGTCTGAGAACAAGGGTGAGATGATGTATGGTCTATTTCTTATCCTGTACTGCCACCTAGTGGCCGTTCATAAACTTTTTCATTTGTATTCAGTGAGTTTTATGAATGAAATTTGCTGCGGTCCAGCCCCCCTGCACCATGTGACTCGCAGGGAGCCATCCAGGAAGCAGCTCGCCGCGATCACACTGCGGGGACAGCGAGGGAGCCAGGAGGAGGGGAGTATGTATCCAGCCAGAGTGTGGCTCGGGGTTACCGTTCGCAGTAGCGAAATTTAACCCCGAGTCACACTCGGGAATACCGCCAGGGAGGTTAATTAGTGTTTGGAAATAACATGTGCTTCTAATTAGTCCGGTCTCATGAATTTGATACATTGTATGTAGACTGGGAGTGCTAGGTGTCATGTGTGGGTCTGTGATGGCGATGTTTCCATACATCCTAGAAATCCGCCACTTCACGGGCAGGTTATGGTGACCTCCTAGGCACGATATTTGAAGGAAGTTTTCGTTTTTATTTTTAACCATTATTTCATGGAAAATTCACTGTTCCTTTTAACCCTTTCACTGCTGAGGCATTTCACCTCTGTGTGCTGAGCTAATTTTTACCGCTTTCGCTCATCATGTTTAAACGCGATTTGAAGCCACATTTTATTTTACGACCCAGACATATTATATATCGTTCTTTCCGGCAGATTCATAATATATCATTTTTATATGTATACTTCATGTTCTGCCTGTATATTATAACAAAAAATGCAATAAAACTTGAATTTTTAACCATCTGCAGCGTGTATATATTTTTTTTTTCACCTTTTATCACATGAACATTTGCGGTTGTTTTCTATGGGGTGCGCTTGTACAAAAATTAGAAATGGGGACTTATTACATTTTTTGGGGGGAATTATGTGATTTTTAGCAAACGCACACCATAGAAAAAAATCATTAGTGCAGCATCATTGTTCACATTATAATTGAAATGTGAACAATATTGCTGCATTAATAAAAATAACACACAAAAAAAATACATGATTTTTACTTTGTACCTGGTTATGTTGGGTGTCATTCGAAAGGCCATGCTCAGGCCTTTCGATTGACACCCTCCATGACCCCCTAGCTTCCATGGTTCTGTAGATATCGGGGTTCAAATGAACCCCCTATCTCCACCAGGGGATTCCGGGGAGTTAGGGGTTCCCTGGCTATCGGACGTCATCGCGCTATGCGTGAGGACGTCAGGCAGTGAGGGGGGGACCCGGGGGTGGAGCCGCATCCAAGATGGCGGCCCCCACCGGAGCTAGGCTGCCGAAGTGCGACCCGGTGCATAACGCATTTTTCACGTTGTCTGTGAAAAAGTGCGTTCGAACGAATGGACGCATCTTTTCACGGAATACGCGATAGTGGTCATACGATGCGCATTTTCGTCCGTGATTTTGTATGGTTATCAATAAAACACTTTTTGCATCTGGACGTGATGTTGGCGGACATTAGCAGCGTCTGACGTCTCCTAATCACGCACACACGCTGCTAGCGGACGCAGCGCACTCTGTACGTCCGTACTAGCGGTTTGGCGTTCTCGAAAAAATGCGTTCGTTTGCCACTTGCGTTGCGCGCCACACTTTTGTGCGGCCGTTCTTCGTATACTGCCCGGTATTGGATGTAATTTGCTGCTAGCACGGCCATGATTTAGTGCTGCTAAACGCACGTTAATACTGCGTTAGTCTGACCTTAGCCTTAAAGCTAGGCACCGCTTAAAAGGGGAGACTCTCCCCTTTTTAAGCGGTGCCTGGCTTTTTTTTTTTGTGGGACCTCCCGATCAAGAGGGATCCGAACGGATCCCCCACCCCCCTTCCAGGCGATCTCCCGGCATTGCCGGGGGCAGGACCGGTGCAAGCATTTTTATCTAGTCTGGCGAAGGTGCATTTTGGTGCCCCCCCCCCATCCGTGTCAAGTCAAGCCAATCAGGATAGAGGTGCCATGATAATTATATATATATATATAACACACACACAATAGGGTTGCTCATATGGGTATATTTGCCCCCAGATCACATGTGGATATATTTGCCCCCAGATTACATGGGTATGTTTTGCCCCAGCTGATATGGAGATATCTGCCCCCAGCTCTCACCTGCTGCCAAGCCCCCCAGGCTCTGCCGGCGTTCCTCTTCCTTGGTGGCGAGCAGCCGCTGACATGATGCAGCTTTGCCGTTCGCCGGGCGGGAACCACATGACCATCGCAGCCGCATTCTTGCGATATCGCGCGTGGCGCTGGTCAGGTGGTTCGGCCCATAGCACTGCGCCGGGTCTCCCCGGCCGACCAAGATGGCGGCACTCGGGGCCGGGGAATTCCGCCCCCACAAACTGGCAGGAAGCCAGATAGTAAGGCGGCCGCCTTACACTAGTGCCGGCCCTGGCCGGGGGGGTCGCCTGGAAATGACGTCATCGCGCATGCAGCGATGACGTCATTTACGTCGGGAGGAGCTTGACTTCAGCGTCTGAGGACGCTGAAGTCAGAACGCAGCGGGACCCCGGACAGAGAGGTGAGTATCTCCGCCGGGGGTCCCGCAAAGCTGATTACGTGTGGGACACATCCTCCTCAGCATACAGCGGGAGTAACTGAGGACGTGTCCCACACGTCGTCAGCAGTGAAGGGGTTAAAAACATCTTAACTTTTTGTCTTTGTTTCCTGTCCCCCAGGGCACTACCCGGACCCCCATACACCTTTTTTATGGCAAATATCTAGCATATATATGCCCTCTTGGAGGGCACTCTAAAAATCAAATTTTGAGTCCCATTGGCTTGTATTGGGTTCGAATTCTAACTTTTGAAAAGTTCGAGTTCGAATGCGAACCGAACTTGGGTGTTCGGCTCATCCCTAGAGCCAAGTAAGAAAGGAGATTTTTGTTGCGTTGTTTGTTGACAAAGAACAAAGAAAAGAGGCTAGGAACGCACGCTGACCGCGAATCTACACAGGAAAAGACGTTTATCTTTAATTGTTAGGGTATATAAACATGCATATTAGTTCTGTACTGTATAGACCAGCTGATGAAGCCGTGTGTCGACGGCGAAACGCGTCCTGGCTCATTTTCTTGATTTTATTTTGTTTTAAATATTCATTACATTTTAGAAGAACCGTTGCTGCATGTTTTGGTTTTTTATTGGGTTTGACCCACGAAACCCATGCGCCTTCTGTCTAGAGCTGGGAATAGCTCCACCAAATGTGAGTTATCTGTTACATTATACTATTGTAAGTCAGATATACACAAGATTGTATCTTCTTCTTCTCTCCCATACCTCATGGATGCAATGAGTTATCAACATTAAGGAGTGGGTTACCTGAGAAGTTATCTGAAGACAATCAACCCAAAGGCAACGATCCACTCAGAGCCAGTGTATGGGCTCTCCGTTTGTGAGTTGATCAACTATATAAAGACCTACACTCTGCACTGATTGTTGCTCCACTGCACTTAGAGTTGCAATTGTTTTGTGTTTATCTCTACATGTATAAATATCGGTGACGTCATGTGAGAAATCAATGCGAGTCCCCTAGCGTCCATTTCGCGCAGACCAGATACGTATTGTTTCAATATACACGAGGAGTTGCTCAAAAACTGTTTCTCTTACGCTCTGCAATCATACAATTTCTTTTATAGTATGTGGGACGGACATACAGGGTAATTCAAAGAGATTTGAAAAGTCACCGCACATTCGGTGACTTTTCGTTCTCTTCAATTCGGTGCAAATCGACTTTCCCATTTTGGCGACCCTGCGGTGTATTCAGCAAGCACCACAGGGCTGTCAAAGTGCAGGGAAAAGCTGCCGAAAACCCGGCGAATGCACACCAAAAACATCTGGATTAACCCGATTCCAGACGCCGGGAAAAACTCGAGCAGGAGCCGATCACACACAGCGAGGCCTCTGGAAAAAGCCAACACCGCAGACGAAGGAGGTGAATAAATTAGCAAAACAGTTTGCTTGAATGTTTGAAAAGTGAAACGCTGTTTGCAAAGAAACTACTGAGCGAAAATGTCTGAAATTTACATATGATCCAATGAATGATAATATAAAGGGCTGTTACAGAAAAAATAAGTAAAGTTAAAAAAAATCTGATTTTTTTTTAAAAAAAATAAAAGTCCAGAAAAATGCTTAAAATATCCTAAAAAAATCTATAAATAGACTCTTTACTGCAGAATTTTATAATGAACGGTTTATTAGATATTGAATTAAAACGGGAATATTTTTAACATTGAAGCCTATGGGATTCGCCTGAATAAATCTGCCGCATGAAACCACCGAATGGCAGGGCATTTCAGGAACCTTTCACTGCTGGTTTGTGTTCTCTGAATAGCCAAAGCAGTGCTTTTTCATGGGGATTTAATTGTCTTCGAAAAGGCACCGTATGTGCAGGCAATTCGCCAGGATTTGGCAATTTGCCTGCTCTCTGAATAGCCGAATGGCCAGGAAAGGTAACCGAACGCTGATTTTCAGCGTTCGGTTACCTTTCTCCAGCCATTCGGATCTCTTTGAATAACCCTGATAGAGTCTTAGGTTGCAGACCAATAAACCGTTTCAACGTCAGACATAGTTGAACCCAAACAATTCATCATATACAGTAACGGGACAAATAGATATTGTCATGGAACTGACGTAGCGCTCCACGCTTCAAACCCCAAGAGACTTTATGTTCATTTATATTGTGTGATTTTAAAATATATTTTACATTGTTTGGTTTTAGTTTAAATTAGTTTAGTGTACATTGCATAGCTTTAGTTTTAAATATACTTATATTCCTGTAGGTAAATGTGTTTTTTTTGTAGCCAGTAAACAAGCTGTACTACTGTGTAATTTATGCAACAGGGCTTTTCCCCTTATCTGGCTGCATGTTTGATTCAAGAAGTCTGGGATAGTGTGGGTCTTTAACCTGATGTGTTAGAACAATAGATTATGTAAATGATGTGTGATATGAAGAAAGAGGAATGTTTATTGTAAATATCTGACATAATGTAATTAGCATTTTAGTAGGTCGATTTGCGTCATTTATGCAAATTATGGCTGTTGGATCTCAGCATAAATAGTGGCGTTTTTGTTCATTAGAGCTCAGAGAGAGAATCCTGTTGGAACATACAGCCCGCCTGGTGTCTCTTTCAACTACGCTACACTCCACTCAACCTCAGAAGGCACAGAGCGGCCTTCTGGAATTGCAAAGAGGCTCCAAGGCAGGGGTTTGGATCAAGCAGATCTGGAGCTGCAGATCAGGCTGCTTGAGTCACTGAGCTCCAAGCAACTCAGAGGCCGGGTTGATCTTGGCAAGGGGGTATCTGGAGAGGCAGGACAGGCGGAAGAGAACGGTTCCGTCACAGATTTTTTTTTCTTTTTCCGCCTGGCAACAAGCAGCGTGGTGCTTCTTTTGCTACAGGATGTGTCTGTTTACAATTAACATTCCTAAATTTCAAGAGGAAATGGCTACCAAGGATTTTAAACTGAGCTTAAGAGGGCATGTTAACTAAGGCTAGGGTCAGACGAGCGCAGTATTAACGTGCGTTTAGCCGCACTTAATCACGGCCGTGCTAGCAGCAAATGACGTCCAATGCCGGGCAACATACGAAGAACGGCCGCAGGAAAGTGCAGCCGCGCAACGCAAGTGGCAAACGAACGCATTTTTTCGAGAACATGAAATCGCTAGTACTAACGTGCAGAGTGCGCTGCGTCCGCATAGCGGCATGTGTGCATGATTAGGAGACGTCAGACGCTGCTAATGTCCGGCCAACATAACATCCAGACACAAAAAGTGTTTTATTGATGATCTGTACAAAATCACGGACGAAAATGCGCATTGTATGACAGCTATCGTGTAATCCGTGAAAAAATACGTCCATTCGTTCGAACGCACTTTTTCACGGACAACGCGAAAAATGCGTTCGTCTGACCCTAGCCTTAAATATGTATTTGAATCACAATACAGGAAATTAAAAAACTTTTTCCTGATAAAAATGTATTCATCTGATCCAGGACCCGTTCATATATGGCAAGAAATAAAAGTTTTTGTTTTTTTAAGATATGTTGATGAAAGGCAGCAAACAGCACTATACATCTATATACCAATGTATAAAAACTAAAAAAAATGCATAAATTGTGCTCTATATGTAACAGCTTTTGTTTTAGTAATAAAGTTTTTTTTTATTAAATTAAAGATAGGTGTAGTATAAAACATATTTTGTGTATATATTTAAACACAGCAAGTACAATGTTTACAGGGAACATTCATCCATCCATTCTTTAAACCTTGTCATACAGCTTAGGTTACCTCAAAGGAAGGGTCAGGCTCTGGGTCATCCAGGAAAAGGGATATTGCTGAACATGTCGCACTTACATGGGTCACCTTTGATTTTCCATATACCGTGATATAAAGTGAAATGTGTCATGAAGGTGAGGAACAAGAGGAGTCCATTTATGTCCTGATTATATATTGCTCTGACCCAGTCATTCTGGACTATTCCTATTAAACAAGAATAAACCTCAGATAAATGGGGAGGATTGGGGTGTGTCGGGTGTGCTGAAATGGATTTCTGACCCACTGCTTCCACCATGTGTAATAATAAAGCCTCGGCGCCTTTACTTAGTTTGCTTTGCTCTCTTGAAGATAAATTTACCAAAACAAGCCCATTCTGGGGAGAGTAAGAATGAAATGTTTAACATGTCTTTGAATTGGTATATTTTTACCCATGAGATTTACCTGGACCCTTCCATGGGCAATGCATGAATTCTGCATCTATGGGGTGACACCTGGGGAAAGCCCTGCCTGGGGAGGCTCCTGTATGATATCTCAGAGGGATAATATAGTCATATTTAATGCACCTGTGGGGTTTATGGGTTTCATATTCTCAATAAACCGTTTTAGATTCAGCTATTTTATGTTTCAATACCTTTTTATGCTTTTACCTGTTAAATCAGGTTATTGTTTTATATATAGCAACGCCGTCAGTGTATCCCCTTGTTTTTGCCTTGGAATATCCTGTAATACGCGCAGTCTCTCTGGCACTAGGGTCTCCTCAGTCCTGCTCTGCCCTGACAGCGCTGCTTCCTATCTGTTTATATTATGAACAGATAGAAAAGAGAAAACCAGTCTGGAAAAAAAATAATCTAGCAATACAAGAGCTAACTGTGAGCTCAAAGAACCATTAGCATCGCCATCCATCCCCCCCCCATCCAGCTAACCTAAGACATAAAAAATAATACACCATACACTATAGCAAAAGCCTCCATCTCAGTAACCCTCATCTAAACAGGGAGTCCAAATTTCCAAAATATCTTTGACGTGTGATGAACCCATCCATTTTCAGAGTATCCCGTGTTTTAGAAATGACTTTATCAATATGTGACGGCCTGTCCCGTATCCATCGTTCAGCCAATGCTCTCCTGGCAGCGAGGGACAGTTTGATAATATTTGAAAAAATATTTTCATGAGACGTCAAATCCAAAGCAGGTTTGGCCAATTAAAATGTAGAAGGGGTTTTAGGAATCGGCTTCTTCAGGTCATCTTCCGTTAACTCAGGAACTTTCAACCAGAATCCACATGTCCACCACATGTGCACCACATGTGCAAATACCGTGACTTAATCCCACAATGTCGCCAGAATAAATCCAGAGACTGTTTCGTCATTTTAGCTTTTCTGGGGTAATGTACCATCGTGTAATTGCCTGTTCTTGAATCGTGGTGCAAGTGGAGACCTTACAAGATGCTTCCCAGACATCAAGCCAATCTTCATTATCCAACTCCTCACCCACGTCCGACTCCCATGCTTTAATATATGACAGGTCGTTCCAATCAAGGAGTGACATAAGAGAGGTATACAACGAAGAAATAAGACCCTTCGGATATGATCGCTGAAAGCATAACTTTTCAAAAAAGATGGCGGTGAAGTGGCTGTTTTCTTAACTTGCTGGCGGATGGCATAATCTCGTGGTTGGGGACAGCGAATAAAAGATGGAGGAGGAAACGCAGTCCCCTCGGACAATTCTGCAAAGGATTCGAAAGCGCCTTGTACAAACATCTGGCGTAACCGAGGGGCTCCGGGAGAAATTAAAGAGCGAAATGAAGAATAGTCCAAACCCGGCAGAAAGTCCTTATTACAGAAACATGGTGTAAGTGCGGAGGGAGAACTTGTAAATTTGACCTTGACTGTCAGTCTGTCCCATATTCTGATCGAGTTCACAGTAGTTGGGCAGATTGTACGCAGAACAGGTCTATGTTGCTTTGAGACTCATATCCAATATGGCGGCTCAGTTGGAGACATTAAAGAAGTTTCAAGGTCCATCCAACATCTCTTTCCTGGAGCTGAGTGCCAGGCCATGACCAGGGCTAGACGAGCTGCAAAATAATATGGGAACAGGCATGGCAGCCCCTGCCCACCCAATCCCCGAGGCCTATATAAAGTATAGTAAGAAACCCAATGCCTGCGTCTCGCCCAAACAAACGTATCGATCGCCTTTTGCAAATCGGTAAAATCTGTAGAATTTTGTAGAAAGTCTGAAACAAATATAATACACGGGGTAAAATATTAATTTTAATACAATAAACCCTTCCCAACCACGAGATTGAATATTTATCCCAGGACTCTGGGTCACTTTTAATAGCAGTGAGCACAGGGACAGAGTTACCTCATATGATTTATATTTTCCCCTTTCTGGATAGAAGTTTATCATTCAACATAAAAGCTAAACACAGCATTTAGTGAATAATCTTTAAAAAAAAACAATATTTTGCGGTAATAATTGTGAATCCATGTAATCCGGGCGCAGAGCAGGTATCTCTGGATTTAATCTTTCTCTAATTCTTTGTTACTGGAAAAAAAATGACACAATCACTAAAAACCACTTTCA
The DNA here is from genome assembly GCA_009667805.1 of Leptobrachium leishanense. Classification (NCBI taxonomy): domain Eukaryota; kingdom Metazoa; phylum Chordata; class Amphibia; order Anura; family Megophryidae; genus Leptobrachium; species Leptobrachium leishanense. The sequence goes on from RXON01002308.1 coordinate 14,637, forward strand.
CTTTCTGTTCTCACAACCTGCATCTCTGTGATCTGCCTGGTAACTGCTGACACGTAAGAATACATTTCCCCATTGGGCAGGGAATTCATAAACATCCAATCAGCACACAGTTACCTCTCCCTCTATAGATATGTACAGCCTCCTGGGAAATCCCAGACTCAGGCTGTGAGTGTGTGACAGTCTGTGTTATTACCGCTCAGGGGTCACAATATGAAGGTCCCCCTCCTGCTGCTCATTGTGGGGGTGTCTGAGGTGTTTTCTGGTGAGTATAACTCTCTAATCTATGCACTGTATGGGCAGAGTGCAAGCTCTGAGGGCCAGTGATATAATCTATAGAGACTGTAACCCTGTCATGTGTCTGTCTCCGGTCTCTCTCTGTCATGTGTCTGTCTGTCTCCGGTCTCTCTCTGACATGTGTCTGTCTGTCTCCGGTCTCTCTCTGTCATGTGTCTGTCTGTCTCCGGTCTCTCTCTGTCATGTGTCTGTCTGTCTCCGGTCTCTCTCTGTCATGTGTCTGTCTGTCTCCGGTCTCTCTCTGTCATGTGTCTGTCTGTCTCCGGTCTCTCTCTGTCATGTGTCTGTCTCCGGTCTCTCTCTCTTGGGGCTGAAACTAATGATTATTTCCGTAGTCGATAAGGCCGGGGTCAGACGAACGCAGTGATCACGTCCGTGTTGCCGCACAGTTTAACATCCATGGTAGCATAGAGACCCACACACTAAGTACGTGCGCACCGAACTGCACACGCACAACGCACATGGCAAACGGACGCAAGTTAGGCAAAACCGCTAGGACGGACGCGCAGAGTGCGCCACATCCTCCTGGCGTTCTGTATGAGTGATGAGATGTCAGACACAGAGCATTTGCGACATCCAGCACCTTTACGCATAAAATGGCTTTTCATATCCTTTTCAAATTTTTTGCATTTTTCATATTAATTTTGTTTCCCATAGTTCCCTTTCTTTTTCTACGTCCGTCATGAAAAACGGATTGTGTGGTGTCTACAGTATCTTCCGTCAGTACGTCTGTCCATTATGCACGCACAGTGCGCTCAGACTGCGCACGTCTGACATTAGCCTTAGTTGGGCGTTTTTGTTTTTTTTTGATTAATCAGATGTAGAATTTTTTTGTTTACTTTAGAAAGAACACTATCAGGGTTATTCAAAGAGCACCGAATTGGCCTGGAAATTGCACCGAACAGTGAGTTTTTTCATACGGTGACATTTCGTGGTCATTCAGCTATTCCGAGTGCGGCAGTTCGTTAAATTTTGGCGAACTGCAAGCAAGTTCGCGGCAGTGAAATCCGCATAGAGAAGCAATGGGTAATCTATTCAGAGACCCCGAACAGCAGAGAAATGTCAGTGAAATGTCCTGATGCTCGGTGGTTTTATTCGACAGGTTTAAATCAGGCGAATCCCATAGGTTTCAATGTTAAAAAGAAAATCCCCGTTTCTCTTAAAGATTTTATTCAACAGTTTATTCCTTTCTTTTCAGCAAAAAGAATTTTTTTTTTTCTTTTTAGGCTTTTTCCGATTAAATAATTAAAATTTGGAACAGACTTTTTTATTGTTATTCATATATTCATAGGACCTTATATATAATTTCCATGCATTAATTTTTTAAAAAAATGCCTTTAAAAAAGTTGCCTTTTTTTTTTCTTTTTACCTCGGTTCGGAGGTGTTCGATGGTCTGTTCGGAGGATCATCAGGTGCATTCTGCTTTTTTTTGTGGCGTTTTTTTGAAACGATTGGGTGTTCTGTTTGGTGTTTTGCGGCTGAGTTTGGCGGGCTTATCCATGGTGTTCGTCGGGTCGATTCGCCGCACTTCAGGGACTTTGCAGTGAATGCTGAATTCACCGCAGGGTCGCCGAATTTAACTCGCTGCAGTGCGGCGAACCAGAGAGCACTGAGATGTCTCTCTGAATAACCCTGTATGTTATAATCAACCCACCCCCCACATTTTTTGTTATGTGATTTGCATAGTGTACATAGCTTTCGAAAGTACAAAGCCAAATTGTGTATCTCACGTGACTTGCATACTTTTTGCACACAATTTATGCAAGCGCCTGGTCAGAGTGATGGTGATTAGGGATGAGCCTAAAAAAACCCCGAGTTCGGTTCGGACCCGAACTTTCCAAATGTTCGGATCCGGACCCGAACTCGACCTCCATGCAAGTCAATGGGGCTGAAAATTCGGTTTTTTTAGAGTGCCCTCCAAGAGGGCATATATGCAAGATATTTGCCATAAAAGGTGTATGGGGGTCCGGGTAGTGCCCTGGGGGACAGGAAACAAGGACAAAAAGTAAAAAAAAAAACGTTTTTAAAGGGACAGTGAGTTTTCCATGAAATAAGGGTTAAGAATAAAAACAAAAAATTCCTTCAAATATCGTGCCTAGGAGGTCCCCATAACCTGCCCGTGAAGTGGCGGATTTCTAGGATGTATAGAAACATGTAAAAACCAAAAAATGACATTTCAAATGACGGTAAATGCATTTCCTTTAATCTATCCATAAACAACTGCTTGGGGCGGCAGTCTGTATGAAAAGAGGAGACATTTTCGGACACGCAGAAAAAGTTTACGGATTTTTTTGGCGGTGAAAAGCAGGAGAATGGAAAATTCTAGACCAAATAGCCGATTTGGAAAGTGAGATAAATGGGAGAATTTTTCGGGTTTAGCTATTTTGACCTAGAATTTTCTTTACAGTCATTCTCCTGAGTTTCACCTTTCTCTGAATAACCCTGTCAGGGTTATTCAGAGAGCGGTGAAGAGCAGGAGAATGACTGGAGAATGGAAAATTCTAGGTCAAAATAGCCAAACCAGAAAAATTCTCCCATTTAGGCTAGGGTCAGACTAGCGACTTTTTAACTTGCGTTTAGGCACACTTAATCACGGCCGCACTAGCAGCAAATGACGGGCAATGACGGCCAATATACGAAGTACGGTCGCACGAAAGTCCGGCTGCGCAATGCAAGTGGAAAATGAACGCATTTTTTCGAGAACGCAGAACCGCTAGTACAGAGTGCGCTGCGTCCGCATAGCAGCGTGTGTGCGTGATTGGGAGACGTCAGACCCTGCTCATGTCCGGCCAACATAACGTCCAGACACCCAAAGTTTCCTGGTTTGGATCTGTTAAAAAATCACGCACAAAAATGCGCATCGTATGACCATTTTCGCGCATTCCATGAAAAAATACGGCAATGCGTTCGGACGCACTTTTTGACGGTCGCTGCGAAAAATGCGTTAGTCTGACCCTAGCCTTATCTCACTTTCCAAATCGGCTATTTGGTCCAGATTGTTCTCTTTTCCTGCCATTCTCCTGGTTTACACCTTTCTCTGAACAACCCTGAGAGAGAGGTGAAAGCCAGGAGAACTGTCAGGAGAAGAGAACAATCTAGACCAAATAGCCGATTTGGAAAGTGAGTTAAATGGGAGAATTTTTCTGGTTTGGCTATTTTGACCTAGAATTTTAACTTCTCCAGTTATTCTCCTGCTTTTCACCGCTCTCTGAATAACCCTGTGAATGTTTAATCCCGAGGTGAAAAATAACATTGCTTTAGATGTTAAAAGCGGGCAATGAGGAAATTTTGTATTTTTTTCAAACACCAGTTAAATGCAGCATATTAGGAAGTTTTAGGAGGGAAATTAATTCTCAAATCTCAATCAGAAGCAGACACTACCCCACCCCCTCAGTATAGTGTACAATGTATCAAATTGATTAGACCAGACAAAAACACCTGGTGTTATGCCCGTTTGTGAACAGAGGTCATTTAGAGTTGAGCATCTTTCCACGTACACATTAGTTTTTAATTCAATATCTAATAAACCGTTGCTTATAATATTCTGCAGTAAAGAGTCTCTTTATTTCTAGATTTTTTTTAGTATTTTTTTTAAGCATTTTCTATACTTTTTTCAAAATTTCTTTTTTTTCGAACTCGAACCGAACACACCAAAAGTTCGAAGTTCAACCAAAGTTCGGGCCGAACTCCGAACCGAACAGCTCATCCCTAATGGTGATGCCTGCGCAGCTCAAGCCCACGTCTGCTTTCTGCTCAAACAATGCTGCTACAATCACTTGGATAAACATGATGATGTCAGCACGCCACACAGCCTGTCCATTTTAATAACTTAAAGTGGTCTGGGGGCGTAGAGTTTCCCTTTTTAAAATAAATTTCATGAAGAAGTGAGTGGGGGAGGGACCAAAGATGTGTCCATTCTCTTGCCCAACCCCAACCCCCCCAAGTGTGACATAGTTTTGGGGACCGGACCGGACCAAAAGGAGGGATTGGCAGCTCTGGATTTGGGAGAGGAGGATGGGGTGGTGGTACAGGAATCCAGCTCCAAGTAAGTATAAAACACTGGCGGTACATCTCCTCCACCCAGTGGCAGCATCCCAGGGTCTGTGCTATAGCTCTGCTACTGTTGTAAACTAAATAAAAACAAACTGGTAATATCTGACATAGCCCTAGAACTAAATCATACAGAGTAAAGCAGCAGCACGACTTCACATATTGGCTCCAAAGCAGCATCTGAGGTTATTAGCGTTTAACTTGGTCTGACTAAAAAGTGTGTGCTGTACACAGACCGATTAATCGAAAAATTTGAATTGTTGTCAACTATTCTCATTATTGATTGTCAACCCCTTGGCTGCTGAAGACATGTGGAGGACGTCACGGGATATGGCACCGATCGTGGACTTCTCCCGGAGGGGGCTGACATCTTGGATGTCAGCCCTCCTCTTTGGCCTACCCCGTCCACTTACATCATCGTTAATGGGAGCAATTTAGTCAGAAAGGGAATCCCCCCCCCCCCCAGGTGGGCACGGAAATATCTATGGTGGAGATATGGGGGTTGTTTGGAACCAGTATCTCCAAATCCATTGCATGTAAAGGTCATGTTTGGTGTTGTTGGAAAGGCCAGATCATGGCCTACCCAATGATGCCAAAACTGACCAGGTTACATGTAAAATAAAAAGTATTAATTTCCTTTTCTTTTTTTATAATGCAGCACTATTCACTTTTCAATTCTAATGTGAACAATAATGCTGCACTAACTCTCCTTCTCATTTCCCATGATGCAGCAAGTTTAAAGGCGATGGCGCAATGCATTATTACACATTGGTTCATTGAAAATCTAAACCAGGGGTCCTTTAGAACCCTGCATCTTAGATTTTTACAAGGTCAAGTGAGGTGTCATTGGAAAGGTCAGAGTCTGGCCTTTCAAAAGATATCAAATATGACCATGTCATGTGTAAAAATAGAAAAACATAATGCAAAATCTGCACTTTTTCTTTCTTTCTGATTTCTAAGGCAGTGGCATTGTGTGCTTTTACTTGTAAAGTAAACAATGCCACTGCTTTAACTCACCTCATTTCTTCCACCGGGACCAAATGTGGAGTTGATGGCACAAAGTGTTATTACACATTGGTCCATCTAAAACACAAGCCGCCGGACAGCTGGGAGAAAAGTGGAGGGATGGGGTCATTGGACCCCTGTATTTCCACTGTTTACACCCCAAAAAGTCATGTTAGGTTCATTGGACAGGTCAGCGTCTAGCCTTTGTAATGATACCAAACATGGCTATTTAAAAACAAACATTGAAGTTTTTTATTTCTTTTCTTCGTTTCAAAGCAATGGCATTGTCCATTTGTCACATATAAAATGAGCAATACCACTGCCGATATTCACCTTTTCATTTCCAACGTCACAGGCAAGGTCAGTGTTTTGTACATAGTCAGATGATTCATAAAATACAAGTGAAAAATTTAGTTTTTTTCAGTGTTAGTTAAAATCGCATCTTTTCTCAGACAAATACAGCAACAGGTTCCCATTACTTTATTTTTTTAACTAGAGTGCCCCAAAGAATATATAACTGTAAAGATTTGTATGATAAAAATGTGAAAAAAATTAATTTTACACGCTGCAAATGATTGATAACTGAATGAAAATAAATTTAAAAAATTTTGTTATAGCATTCTGGCAGGGCATGATGTATACATATAAAAATCACATATTTTGAAAGTGCCAAGTCTGCTGAAAGTAAGGATATATAATGTGTCTGGGTCCTATAATAAAACATGACTTCAAATCAAGTTTAAATATGATGAGAACAAAACGGTCCAAATGAGTTCAGCACACAGGGGTGAAACGGCTCAGCAGTGAAAGGGTTAATCGATTAGATGTTTCAGCCCTAGTCTCTTTTCTTTCTTTCTCTCACTCGCTCTCGCTCTCTGACTTGTGTCTGTCTCAGGTCTCTCTCCTGTGTGTCTCAGTTGTCTCATACAGGAAAAAAAAAAGTGAAAACGTTTCCCTCAAAAGCTATATCTCCGGTACCTCCCAAAAAAACAAACAAAATTTATATAGAGCAGACAACTGGGTAAAGGTAGTGAATATTAATTAGGGATGCACCGATACCATTTTTTTTAAAAGTACTGATACTTTTTAATAGTACTCACCGATACTTTTATTTAATGTCATGTGACCGTTTTTCAATAACAGACCTCAAATAAAGTGCCCCCAGCTCTCATAGTGCCCCCGCTCACATAGTGTTCTCAGTGCCCCCAGCTCTCATGGTGCCCCTGCTCACATAGTGTTCTCAGTGCCCCCAGCTCACATAGTGCCCCAGCTCTCAGTGCCCCCGCTCACATAGTGCCCCAGCTCTGTTGTATCAAAACTGGTTGCCCGTGAAAAGCTGTTCGGCAATTTCCGTAACTCCGTCCCCTCACTCTCTACATATCCAGATAGGAGATGCTTGCAGGCTGCTGTGAGGGCTCTATCACTCTCAGGCAGCCCTTCTGAATATGGAGGGATGCCTGAGAGTGATAGGAGTTGTATGCAGCAGGATCTCACCAGGTATCGGTATCGGTGCATCCCTAATATTAATATATAACAGGTTCCAATCATGTGTTAGAGAGCCCTCCTATGTACAGCTCAATAGTAGCATGTTTGTGAAACAAATGGTAAGCGCCACACAACACGCCGTAACCACCCAAAACTCCAATGCTACACCAGCAGATAGTGGTTTCCCCCACACCACGGAATATAGACAAAATATAACGTATCTGGTGAGCGCAAAACAAATGCTCTGGAGTCCGGATGTCTAATGCAGGCCCACAGCACATCATATGGTTATGTGGAAGAAGAAAATACAGAGAATCATAGTGCAAAACTGTAGATTGTATATTTTGGGGCGATGAATTATATGGTAATTCCACTCACAAATATAGAGCCCTAGCACCGGCTCTGAGTGGGATTTCGCCTCTGGGTAATTTTTCTTCCTCCTTGTTAACAGGTGACCCCCACCTTTAGGTATGGAGATTTTCTTCAAACACCGTATTTTAGTAGAAGCATGGGAGGATAAACAGAGAAATATATGCTCTCCTAGTGTAAATCTTTCTTATAGAGAAGTACAATATTTTGCTGATTCAAAACTTACATTAGGTGGAGCTTCCAAACCTCAAGTAGGAATGCCCATGGATTTTTTGTGGAAAAAATCCAGATAAAAAAACAATCTGGAACCGGGACATGGTCTTTAAAAGGTTTTAATAAAATAAAGGTTAAAACAAACCATAAATTATGGCTCCAGGATGCGTTTCAGTAGCATAGAAACATAGAAAAATGTCGGCAGATAAGAACCTTTCGGCCCATCTAGTCTGCCCAATTACATGGATACTTTACCTGGATTTATCTTTTGTTTAGGATAGCCTTATGCCTATCCCATGCTTGCTTAAATTCAATCACTGTTTTGGCCTCTACCACTTCAACTGGAAGACTGTTCCATGTATCCACCACCCTCTCAGTAAAATAATGCTTCCTGATGTTACTTTTAAACCTTTGCCCCTCTAATCTAAGACTATGTCCTCTTGTTTTGCTATTTTGTTTCCTTTTAAATATACTCCCTTCCTCTACCTTGTGGATTCCCTTTACGTATTTAAATGTTTCTATCATATCTCCTCTGTCTCGTCTTTTTTCCAAGCTGTACATGTTAAGATCATTAAGCCTTTCCTGGTAACTTTTCTCCTTCAAGCCGTACACCATTTTAGTAGCCCTTCTCTGAACTCTCTCTAAGATGTCTATATCCTTCTGGAGATACGGTCTCCAGTACTGCACACAGTACTCCAAGTGAGGTCTCACCAGTGCTCTGTACAGTGGCATGAGCACTTCCCTTTTCCTACTGCTAATACCTCTCCCTACACAACCAAGCATTCTGCTAGCATGTTTGGACACGTAAAGGTGAATCTCCCCCTCCCTCTTCTTTTAGGTCCTCACTGCTCTTCTAGGAAAGGGATTACACCTTTTGTTCAATTCTTGGTCCAATATATGATCCTCCAAGACGAAAGTGAAACATGGTGCCGCGACCTCGGGGAGAATACAATACTGAAAGAAATATCAAGATCTACTCACATATTACAGGGTCTTACAAAGACACCCACTTATCAGCCACCGGTGATGTTTAGGCCAGGAGTGCCGGACCTCCCATCATCCTCAGCCTTGGGTTGCAATAAGCCAGGAGCACAGCGGTAGTAAAAAGAAATACTGGATAAAATAAACAGCTTTACCAAAGCGCGTTTCACTTGGAAAGCTTCCTCGGTTGGTATTAGCGTCCATAGTGTGTGCCTGGCTTTAAATAATGTCCCTAGTGATCTTTAACTTACTCCTCTTCCGAGTTCCGGAATCTGGAATGGCGGTGTGTGTCATTCTCGCGCATGTGCGATCTTGTATTTCATATCATGGCTCCACCTGGAATCAGGGAATTAAAAGAGAGATCGATAGATATATATATATATATATAGCGCTGTGTTTAAATCCTTGCTGTGGCAGTACCTATTTTTGGCGATAAGAGACACTGAACATTGGGACTACATTTCCCGGCATGCCCTGGGAACGGACACAGGAAGTGGGTGGGACACGCCGAGTTACATCCTGAGCCTTGTGGAGATAGCTGGCAGAGAGCGCCAGGGAGTGAATGGGACAGGACACAGTGCTGCAGAGCGGAACAGTGACTAGGCCGGAGCGCAGGTGCGGCCTACCGGGATTCCAGATTGGGTTATCCAGCCTCGTAAGAAGGAGACCCAGTTATCCACAGACATTACCCAAGCTGCTGTCAGAGAAGCGGAGGACCCCCGAGTTAGGAGTACCGCAGGTCCATTGTATGGGAGAGCAGGCGGTAGCTGGACAAGTCACGGTCGGAGCAAAGAGAGCCAGACAACGGATCCAGTAGCCAGCATCCCAGCCCGGCATCGAGCGGAAGAGACGTCCGGGGTCAGCGGAATCTTGGTGATCGAGCGGATGGGTGAGAGGCCTCCAAGGCTGGTTTATAAAGTCAAGAAAGTACTCTGCTGTTTGTTTCTAAAACCCACAGGGCCCCAACTTGACTAGTCGAAGACATCGTTTAAAAGATTCACTGGCCAGTTGAATAGTACCCGGGTACCATAACACACACATACACTTACAGTCCGGGACTTAACCTGTGCGGGACTCACTCCCTAATATCCCCAAAGGGGTAAAGATTCGCATATTATTTTGTTTTCCGCTGCGCGTTTCTCGAATTACGAAATATTGTATTCTTTTTCCGCTACGCGTTTCTCGAAATTACGAAGCATTGTATTTTTCTGTTCGGCTGCGCATTTTCCCGAAATACGAAGCCTCGTATTACTTTTCCGCTGCGCGTTTTACCGCGATACGAAATACTGTAAATATATCTACGAACACCGTGTCTCATTATATGTCTTTTACTCTAGTAAACTATATACCGTATATACTCGGGTATAAGCCGACCCGTGTATAAGCCGACCCCCCTACTTTTTCCCAAAAAACCTGTGAAAACGTATTGACTCGCGTATAAGCCTAAGTGGGATATTGCCCCAGCTCACACATGGATTTGCCCCAGCTCACTGCCCCAGCTCATGGATATGCCCCAGCTCATGAATATGCCCCAGCTCATGGATATGCCCCAGCTCATGGATACTGCCCCCCAGCTTCATGGATACTGCCCCCCAGCTCATGGATATTGCCCCAGCTCATGGATATTGCCCCAGCTCATGGATATGCCCCAGCTCATGCATATGCCCCAGCTCTCACCTGGATATTGCCCCAGCGGCAGCCAGCTCTCACAAGGTCCTGTACAGCGTGAGTCCGTCCGTGTTGAAGGGGATGCGGCTGCGTGCGTGCGCAGGTCACGCGATCCGGCCAGTCAGGTGGTACAGAGACTCAGTACCACCTGATTAGCCGGACCACGTGACCGGCTGTGCCTGCACGCAGCCACATCCCCTTCAACACGGACGGACTCACGATGTACAGGACCTTGACTCGCGTATAAGCCGAATCGCGGATTTTTGACTCAAAAATCGGAGTCAAAAAAACTCGGTTTATACGCGAGTATATACGGTAATTTATAAAATCCACAAACGGTGCTGGAGTATATTTATTCCTAGTGCGGGGAGACTGACCCGTGGTTCATTTTCAGCGGCTCCTCCGGGAGTGAGCGCTACACATACATACAGTCAAGTCCAGAAATATTGGGACATCGACACAATTCTAACATCTTTGGCTCTATACACCACCACATGGAGTTGGAATGAAACAAACTAAATGTGCTTTAACTGCAGACTGTCAGCTTTTAATTTGAGGGTATGTACATCCAACTCGGGTGAACGGTGTAGGACTTACAGCAGTTTGCAGATGTGCCTCCCACTTGTTAAGGGACCAAAAGTAATGGGACAGAATAATAATCATAAATCAAACTTTCCCTTCTTAATACTTGGTTGCAAATCCTTTGCAGTCAATCACAGCCTGAAGTCTGGAACGCATAGACATCACCAGACGCTGGGTTTCATCCCTGGTGATGCTCTGCCAGGCCTCTACTGCAACTGTCTTCAGTTCCTGCTTGTTCTTGGGGCATTTTCCCTTCAGTTTTGTCTTCAGCAAGTGAAATGCATGCTCAATGGGATTCAGGTCAGGTGATTGACTTGGCCATTGCATAACATTCCACTTCTGTCCCTTCAAAAACTCTTTGCTTGCTTTTGCAGTATGCTTTGGGTCATTGTCCATCTGCACTGTGAAGCGCCGTCCAATGAGTTCTGCAGCATTTTGCTGAATGTGAGCAGATAATATTGCCGAAACACTTCAGAATTCATCCTGCTGCTTTTGTCAGCGTCACATCATCAATAAATACAAGAGAACCAGTTCCATTGGCAGCCATACATGCCCACGCCATGACACTACCAACCCATGCTTCACTGATGAGGTGGTATGCTTCGGATCATGAGCAGTTCCTTTCCTTCTCCATACTCTTCTCTTCCCATCACTCTGGTACAAGTTGATCTTGGTCTCCTCTGTCCATAGGATTTGTTCCAGAACTGTGAAGGCTTTGTTAGGTGTTGTTTGGCAAACTCTAATCTGGCCTTCCTGTTTTTGAGGCTCACCATTGGTTTACATCTTGTGGTGAACCCTCTGTATTCACTCTGGTGAAGTCTTCTCTTGATTGTTGACTTTGACATACATACACCTACCTCCTGGAGAGTGTTCTTGATCTGGCCAACTGTTGTGAAGGGTGTTTTCTTCACCAGGGAAAGAATTCTTCGGTCATCCACCACAGTTGTTTTCCGTGGTCTCCTGGGTCTTTTGGTGTTGCTGAGCTCACCGGTGCATTCCTTCTTTTTGAGAATGTTCCAAACAGTTGTTTTGGCCACGCCTAATGTTCTTGCTATCTCTCTGATGGGTTTGTTTTGTTTCTTCAGCCTAATGATGACTTGCTTCACTGATAGTGACAGCTCTTTGGATCTCATCTTGAGAGTTGACAGCAACAGATTCCAAATGCAAATAGCACACTTGAAACGAACTCTGGGCCTTTTATCTGCACATTGTAATTGGGGTAATGAGGGAATATCACACACCTGGCCATGGAACAGCTGAGAAGCCAATTGTCCCATTACCTTTTGGTCCCTTAACAAGTGGGAGGCACATCTGCAAACTGCTGTAAGTCCTACACCGTTCACCTGAGTCGGATGTACATACCCTCAAATTAAAGCTGACAGTCTGCAGTTAAGCACATTGTGTTTGTTTCATTCCAACTCCATTGTGGTGGTGTATAGAGCCAAGATGTTAGAATTGTGTCCATGTCCCAATATTTCTGGACCTGACTGTATATATATATATATTCTTGATAAAGTCAATTCTCAAATAGGAATTCCCTAGCAATACCATATTTATTTATAAAGTATTTTACCAGGAAGGATACATTGAGATTTCTCTCTTTTTCAAGTATGTCCTGGGTTCAAGAACATTGAATTGTTACAGAAATACAAAGTTACAGTTACAAGTACTTATACAGCGCCAACAGATTCCGTAGCGCTTTACAATGGGGAAGCACAAACGCAGACTTACATGATTAGAAGAGGAAACACACATCCTGGTCGTAGGATAACTGTCCAGATAATACAGCACTTTGAACCAAGATATCAGGTAGGGCTGTACAATATGGACAAAATAATCATATTGCGTTTTTTTTTTTTTTTTTATGAATATTGCGATTGCGATTTTATTTGCGATTAGCACGTGGATACTGCCCCAGCACATGGATATACTGCCCCAGGTCATGGAAATTGCCCCCAGGTCATGGAAATTGCCCCCAGGTCATGGATACTGCCGCAGCTCATGGATACAGCGCCAGCACACCTCTTTGTGCCACGTGTTCGGCTCCTTGTGAGCTTCCGGCGGCATGGAGCTTGGGCGCTCGCCTGGGGGACACACGTGACGAACCGCGTGAACGCGGCTGTACACATGGTTCCCCCTGCGGGCGACCAAAGCTCCATGCCGCCGGAAGCTTACAGGGAGCCAAACACGTTAATTTCCGCAGCCCTAAAATGAATAGCTAAGGCTAGGGTCAGACGAAAGCATTTTTACACGCGAACGAAAAAAAGTGCGTCCGAACGCACTGATGTATTTTTTCACGGATTATGCGAAAACGGTCATACGATGCGCAGTTTCGTGCGTGATGTTTACGAATCCAAACCAGGAAACTTTTTGCGTCTGGACGTTATGTTGGCCGGACACGAGCAGGGTCTGACGTCTCCAAATCACACACACACCGCTAGCAGGCGCAGCGCACTCTGTACGTCCGTACTAGTGGTTCTGCGTTCTCGAAAAAATGCGTTCATTTTCCACTTGCATTGCGCGGCCGGACTTTCGTGCGACCGTACTTCGTATATTGGCTGTCATTGCCCGTCATTTGCTGCTAGTGCGGCCGTGATTATGTGCGCCAGAACGCACGTTAAAAGTGCGCTGGTCTGACCCCAGCCTAAAATTGCAGCCTTATGCGATTTAGAAATTGCATGTGCTTAAATTGTTTGTTTTTTTTTATTTTCTTTTTGCGATTGCGATTAACCCTTTCGCTGCTGAGGCTTTTCCCACCTCTGTGCTGAGCTCATTTTTACCGGTTTTGCTCATCATGTTTAAACGTGTTTTGAAGCTTATTTTAGTATATGACCCAGACATATTATATATCGTTCTTTCCGTCAGACTCTGTAGATTCATAATATGTCATTATTATATGTATACGTTATGTCATGTCTGTATATTATAACAAAAAATGCAATAAAATATGAATTTACAACGTGTAAAGTGTTTTTTTTCACATTTTAACATGCGAGCAATTGCGGTTATATTTTGTATGGGGTGCGCTTGTTAAAGAAATTAGAGATGGGGTCTCGTTACATTTTTTTTTTGGGGAAAATTACGCGATTTTTAACAAACGCACCGCATACAAAAATCGTTAGTGCAGCATCATTGTTCACATTATAATTGAAATGGGAACAATATTGCTGCATTAACGAACCAAAAAAAAGAAAAAAAAATGTTTATTTTTTTTTTATAATTTTTTTTTAAATATATTTTTAATTTTTATTTTTTTTAAAACACTTTTTTCACTGAAGTGTTTGGTATCGTTGAAACGGCCATGCTCTGGCCGATCCAACCATACCAAACTTTAACCCCTAGCTGCCATGGGAGATAGGGAGTTCCAATGAACTCCCTATCTCCACCGTTGGTGGCAGTTAGGGGTTAACTCTAGGACTGGCGTCATCGTGCTATGCATGATGACGCCAGTCCTCAGGGGGAGCTCCCGGAGGCTTGGCCGACATCCAAGATGTCGGCCAGCTCCGGGAAAGGATCACGAACCGGCGCTTTTCAGCGCCGATTCGCGATCCAGCTCCCCAGGGGTTAATGCCAGGCACCATTTGGAAGGGCAGGCTGTGCCCTTCCAAATGGTGCCTGGGTTAACCCCCGCAACGCCGCCGATCGGGAGGGAGAGAGGTCCGAAGGACCTACCCCCCCTCCCTTTCAGGCGCCTCCTCCGCACATGCGAGGGAGGGCGCCTGAATTAGGCGTCATCGCGCTGTCGTGATGACACCTAATTTCAGTGGCTGCGGTTCCGGATGCTGGGCTGACATCGAGGATGTCAGCCCGCACCGGGGGGGCCAGCGATCGGCCGGAACCCGGCCGAACGCTGACCCCAATGGGAGGACGCTCTCAGCGCCTCCTCCGCATACCAGCAGCCATGCGGAGGACGCGCTGAGCGCGTCCTCCGCATTGAAGTGGTTAATTGCACAGCCCTAATATCCGGCAGACTACCCATTAGCTTACACTCTAAGGGACTGGGGTAACTGTAACAAATGGGAGTAGAGGGAAGGTGAAACTGGTGGCCAGAGGAATATCGTAGGGATTGCATGAAAAGGACCAGACGTTTGGACTTATTAAGAGTAATTAGTGGGAGAAGTGGAGACAGCTGGAAAGGAGACCTGAAATTAGGGACCGGTCCTGGGTGGGCAGGTGGATGGGGAAGGTGGGTTGGGGTAACAGAGGGAAGCGAAGGAGGCGAGTCTGAGAGTATGCTGTTGAAATAGCCAGTATTTACAACATGTGAGGAGAGGGAGGGAAAAGCAAAAAAATATCTAACAGAAATGGAGGGAATTTTAAAATATGACTAGTCGGACAATAATAAATGCAGACATAAAAATACAATTGCAAGATTATGGCAGCCTGGGGTATAATGTTGGACGTCATGTTGAATGGTGGATACCTTGATGCTTGTTCAGGGAAGCGATGGAGGTGAGTCTGAGAGTATGCTTGATATATCTAGCTCTTTATAATTCAATATTCACACACCAAAAGGGAGATATCTCCATTATATTATCACTATTTTGACTTTGAGAAGTCTTAATGCACTGCGATTCATTATATATATCTTCATATTCACATATACTTGTTTAACAACATAAGGGAGTCATGGTTTATCTGTATGATTGGAAAAATTTCCCTGATTCCAGATGGGGCCGTGATGTTTTATATCCTGATAACAATTTCCCCTGTATAAACACCGGAACATGTTGAGGGGAGCATAAGGACAATATACAGGCCTGTCAAGGAACTGGCTGCAAGCGCAAAGGTGATTCTCACCGCCATTCTGAAACTGAAAGAGGAATATGGAATCGTGCATGTGCGAAGGTTGGTACGCATAGCCATTTTATAGTCTCAGAACCCAGGAGAAAAGCGAGCATGCGTAAAGGCGTTTTACACCGCCATTTTTTAAACCAAAATTTAAATACAAGATCGTGCATGCGCGAGAATCACACACATTGCCATTCTGGAACCCAAAAGAGGAGCAAGTTAAAGATCACTGGACATTAAAGCCAGGCACACACTATTGCTACTATTGTTCCGTGAGTGGAACCCGTTATATATTAATATACGCTAACTTTTACCCAGTTGTCTGCACTATATGTATTTGGGTTTTTTGAAGGTACCCTGCGATATATCTTTTGAGGGAAGCGCTGTTTTCGCAATTTTTCCTGTATGAAAATCTGCATTATATGGTGGGAGCAATAATGGATATAGCACCGACCCCGCGATGCACGGCTGCTGCTGCACTCTAAGAACTGTATGACACAGAAGTACAACTAACAGTACTTTATTTATTCTCATGTGCAATATACTTTATGACCACTAGATGGGGCTCATTGTCACAACTGTGAAACCTTAAAAAATGTTTAGAGGTTGAACATTAGGTGGCGCCAGTTCACACACTTTTGTATTAATCTCGCTCTCTGATCTAGGTCTGTCTCGGGTCCCTCTCTCTGACATCATGTGTCTGGGGTCTCTCTCTGACACACGTCTGTCTCAGGTCTCTCTCTGACATGTGTCTGTCTCGGGTCTCTCTCTGACATGTGTCTGTCTCGGGTCACTGACATGTGTCTGTCTCAGGTCACTCTCTGACATGTGTCTGTCTCGGGTCTCTCTCTGACATGTGTCTGTCTCAGGTCACTCTCTCTGACATGTGTCTGTCTCGGGTCACTCTCTGACATGTGTCTGTCTCGGGTCTCTCTCTGACATGTGTCTGTCTCAGGTCACTCTCTCTGACATGTGTCTGTCTCGGGTCACTCTCTGACATGTGTCTGTCTCGGGTCACTGACATGTGTCTGTCTCAGGTCACACTCTGACATGTGTCTGTCTCGGGTCACTCTCTGACATGTGTCTGTCTCGGGTCACTGACATGTGTCTGTCTCAGGTCACTCTCTGACATGTGTCTGTCTCGGGTCTCTCTCTGACATGTGTCTGTCTCGGGTCTCTCTCTGACATGTGTCTGTCTCGGGTCTCTCTCTGACATGTGTCTGTCTCGGGTCACTCTCTCTGACATGTGTCTGTCTCAGGTCACACTCTGACATGTGTCTGTCTCGGGTCACTCTCTGACATGTGTCTGTCTCGGGTCACTGACATGTGTCTGTCTCAGGTCACTCTCTGACATGTGTCTGTCTCGGGTCTCTCTCTGACATGTGTCTGTCTCGGGTCTCTCTCTGACATGTGTCTGTCTCGGGTCTCTCTCTGACATGTGTCTGTCTCGGGTCACTCTCTCTGACATGTGTCTGTCTCGGGTCACTCTCTGACATGTGTCTGTCTCGGGTCACTCTCTCTGACATGTGTCTGTCTCGGGTCACTCTCTCTGACATGTGTCTGTCTCGGGTCACTCTCTGACATGTGTCTGTCTCGGGTCACTCTCTGACATGTGTCTGTCTCGGGTCACTCTCTGACATGTGTCTGTCTCGGGTCACTCTCTCTCTGACATGTGTCTGTCTCGGGTCTCTCTCTCTGACATGTGTCTGTCTCGGGTCACTCTCTCACATGTGTCTGTCTCGTCACTCTCTCTGACATGTGTCTGTTTCAGGTCTCTCTCTCACATGTGTCTGTCTCGGGTCACTCTCTCACATGTGTCTGTCTCGGGTCACTCTCTCACATGTGTCTGTCTCGGGTCACTCTCTCACATGTGTCTGTCTCGGGTCACTCTCTCTGACATGTGTCTGTCTCGGGTCACTCTCTGACATGTGTCTGTCTCGGGTCACTCTCTGACATGTGTCTGTCTCGGGTCTCTCTCTCTGACATGTGTCTGTCTCGGGTCACTCTCTGACATGTGTCTGTCTCGTCACTCTCTCTGACATGTGTCTGTCTCAGGTCTCTCTCTGACATGTGTCTGTCTCGGGTCACTCTCTGACATGTGTCTGTCTCGGGTCACTCTCTGACATGTGTCTGTCTCGGGTCACTCTCTCACATGTGTCTGTCTCGGGTCTCTCTCTGACATGTGTCTGTCTCGTCACTCTCTCTGACATGTGTCTGTCTCGGGTCTCTGACATGTGTCTGTGTGTTTCAGGTCACTCTCTCCAGTATTATGACACGGGGGTCTCGGTTCCGGGACACGGGCTGCCATTATTTTCTGAGGTTGGATATGTGGACGGGATAGAGATCGTACGTTACAGCAGTGATGTCGGCCGGGAGGTCCCTGCGGCTCCATGGATGAAGAAAGTGGAAGATCCGGATTACTGGGAGAGAGAAACACAGCGCTGCAAAGGCAACGAGGCTGTATTCAAACAGGGTGTGAAGAATTTAATGAATCGCTACAACCAGACCGGAGGTGAGAAACATACACTGCATATACACACTGACACACACACTATATACACACTGACACTGCATATACACTCTGTAAACGCTATACACACTATTTACATGCTGACACCCTTTTGTATACTTACTGGCACACTATATACGCACGTATACACACTAACATGCACACACACTGACACACACAGTACATGGAATAAATCCTTTTTGTTGTGAGGTTTCAGGGTGTTGCTGGTGACGTGACTGTGACCCCATAATGTGTGAGGATGGAGCAGACGTGCGGTGACTCTCACACTGCGTTGTGTAACTTTATGTGTATTCATTGCTTTAATTTCATAGTTGGGAGGAATCTCTAAATACAGGAATTCTAACAATGCTTTTATCATGTGATATGAAAGCACTTTATACACTGAGTATTGTTAATCCCTGATAAATGTCTGCATGTATTGTGTGTTTACAGGCTGTCAGTCACAGAGCCGGGGATTAATGCTCAGAGCCTGGAAGATGTAATATTCACTGAGACACAAAGTGACATTTATACTGCAGAGAGGTTTATAGGACAATTTATCATTAGAGAGAGGATGGGGGGATTTTGGGGTCCTCTTAGGGTCTCAGACCTCATTGTGGGATCAGTGTGTCAGGGCTGAGGGTTACCAGAATTGGGAGTTTTCTGTTTACAAACAATGAAACAAAAACCAAGAGAGCGATGGGTTACTGCGACTGCTGTAATGCTGAGGGTTACTGCGACTGCTGTAATGCTGAGGGTTACTGCGACTGCTGTAATGCTGAGGGTTACTGCGACTGCTGTAATGCTGAGGGTCACTGCGACTGCTGTAATGCTGAGGGTCACTGCGACTGCTGTAATGGTGAGGGTCACTGCGACTGCTGTAATGGTGAGGGTCACTGCGACTGCTGTAATGGTGAGGGTCACTGCGACTGCTGTATCACTGCGACTGCTGTAATGGTGAGGGTTACTGCGACTGCTGTAATGCTGAGGGTTACTGCGACTGCTGTAATGCTGAGGGTTACTGCGACTGCTGTAATGCTGAGGGTTACTGCGACTGCTGTAATGGTGAGGGTTACTGCGACTGCTGTAATGGTGAGGGTTACTGCGACTGCTGTAATGCTGAGGGTTACTGCGACTGCTGTAATGCTGAGGGTTACTGCGACTGCTGTAATGCTGAGGGTTACTGCTGTAATGCTGAGGGTTACTGCGACTGCTGTAATGCTGAGGGTTACTGCGACTGCTGTAATGCTGAGGGTTACTGCGACTGCTATAATGGTGAGGGTTACTGCGACTGCTGTAATGGTGAGGGTTACTGCGACTGCTGTAATGGTGAGGGTTACTGCGACTGCTCTAATGCTGAGGGTTACTGTGACTGCTGTAATGGTGAGGGTTACTGCGACTGCTGTAATGGTGAGGGTTACTGCGACTGCTGTAATGGTGAGGGTTACTGCGACTGCTGTAATGCTGAGGGTTACTGCGACTGCTGTAATGCTGAGGGTTACTGCGACTGCTGTAATGCTGAGGGTTACTGCGACTGCTGTAATGCTGAGGGTTACTGCGACTGCTGTAATGCTGAGGGTTACTGCTGTAATGCTGAGGGTTACTGCGACTGCTGTAATGCTGAGGGTTACTGCGACTGCTGTAATGCTGAGGGTTACTGCGACTGCTGTAATGCTGAGGGTTACTGCGACTGCTGTAATGCTGAGGGTTACTGCGACTGCTATAATGGTGAGGGTTACTGCGACTGCTGTAATGGTGAGGGTTACTGCGACTGCTGTAATGGTGAGGGTTACTGCGACTGCTCTAATGCTGAGGGTTACTGTGACTGCTGTAATGGTGAGGGTTACTGCGACTGCTGTAATGGTGAGGGTTACTGCGACTGCTGTAATGCTGAGGGTTACTGCGACTGCTGTAATGCTGAGGGTTACTGCGACTGCTGTAATGCTGAGGGTTACTGCGACTGCTGTAATGCTGAGGGTTACTGCGACTGCTGTAATGCTGAGGGTTACTGCTGTAATGCTGAGGGTTACTGCGACTGCTGTAATGCTGAGGGTTACTGCGACTGCTATAATGGTGAGGGTTACTGCGACTGCTGTAATGGTGAGGGTTACTGCGACTGCTGTAATGGTGAGGGTTACTGCGACTGCTCTAATGCTGAGGGTTACTGCGACTGCTGTAATGGTGAGGGTTACTGCGACTGCTGTAATGGTGAGGGTTACTGCGACTGCTGTAATGGTGAGGGTTACTGCGACTGCTGTAATGGTGAGGGTTACTGCGTCTGCTGTAATGCTGAGGGTTACTGCGACTGCTCTAATGGTGAGGGTTACTGCGACTGCTGTAATGCTGAGGGTTACTGCGACTGCTGTAATGCTGAGGGTTACTGCGACTGCTGTAATGGTAAGGGTTACTGCGACTGCTGTAATGCTGAGGGTTACTGCGACTGCTGTAATGGTGAGGGTTACTGCGACTGCTGTAATGGTGAGGGTTACTGCGACTGCTGTAATGGTGAGGGTTACTGCGACTGCTGTAATGGTAAGGGTTACTGCGACTGCTGTAATGGTGAGGGTTACTGCGACTGCTCTAATGCTGAGGGTTACTGCGACTGCTGTAATGGGGAGGGTTACTGCGACTGCTGTAATGCTGAGGGTTACTGCGACTGCTGTAATGGTGAGGGACGGGTTACTGCTAGGGATGCACCGATACTAGAATAAGTATCGGTGCCAATACTGAGTCCTGCACGAGTCCAACCGATACCAGAATCTGGCTTTCCGGCCGGTGTCCAGAGGGCAGGCGTGACTGGCAGAGTGCTCTAATGGCATTCTGCCAGGCCCCATCCAGGTGGATTTGATGCTTCGAGCGGCTGCCGGCAAAGGTTGCAGCCCGGCCGCTCGCTTCACTTGGGAACAGCCAGCCGTGATCTCGCGTGATCCCGGAGTTCACAAGATCTCGAAGCAACAATGCCACCTGGAGGGGTCCGTTAGATGTGGAGGCTGGCAGAGTGCGCTGAGGTCTGTATATGTATGTCTGTGGGGATATAGATATATATACATCCCCCCACAGACATATATACATCCCCCCACAGACATATAAACATACTCCCACAGACATATAAACATACCCCCACAGACCTGTGTATATACTATGTAGTGGCCTAGACAGAGTTCCGGCCGCCCCGGGGTAGAATAACATTTTGCACCTCTCCCGTCCCACCCTGTCCCTCTGGTTGTAAGGCTAATTCAGCACATGTAAACACTGAATGAAATAGAAAAACTTGTGGCAAACTCATGTTTGTCTTGAAGTTATGGCTGGGTGCTGCACTGCCCCGGGGTGTTCAGGGATTCGGGCTGGAGGAGCTACTACTTCCTGCGGGACATCTGCTCCTATGCCACCATGCTGAACATCTCACCAGCCTGAGCTGAGAGCGGTACCTGGCCATGTGCCACCCCATCACCAACCACGAGGATCATGTCCAGAAACAAGACGATCCTCTCTGCCATCTGGATCGTCGGTGAAAAGCGAATCCCCCCGAAGAGGAGGAATAAATAATGAAGTCTCCAATAGGACCTTAAATCCGTAGTAATGTAAAGCTCTATCGCATAGCTGGCGCTAATGGAGCGTCTCGATATGTAAGTGTTAGGATTAGTAAGTTTATTGTCTGGATCGATATTCCAAACGAATGAGATCAGTTTGCGCCTCGCGGCCTGCAGGAACTTACTGAACGTTGCGCTCCCGATGTTACAGAGAGGAGACACAATCTATTAGCGTCTCAACATGCGCGGTGTTACAAAGTGCCGGCGCAAATTACCGTCTGGAAGCGAAAGCAAACATTTTAACATCTCCTAAAAGCTGCTGTTAAATGATTTTGCATTTATAGAATCATTTTACCGGCTCTAACCCCCCCCCCCCCCCTATAAATCCCATTCTCTCCTCTCATACCACAGCGAAAAGTGTGATCCGCTGCTTCTTCTCCCCGGCAGCAGAGTGAGACTGGGGACAGATCATTCCTAGTCTCCCTCCGCGATTACTCTGTTGCGCTGCATGATCTGGCGTGGGCGAGTTTGCGGCCGGGACACACAAACCTATATGGAGTCCTATGAACTAGAGCAGTGTTTCCCAAACCTGTCCTCAGACCCTCAACCAGGCCGGATTCTGCAGATCACCTTGGGGAAATACAGACTGAATCCTCCAATCACTGAGCAGCAAATCAGATCCCCTGTGCTTCACATATCCTGCAAACCTGGCGAGTCGGAGGGTCCCGAGGACAGGTTTGGGAAACACTGAACTAGAGGAACGGATACTGGCTGCGGCGCAGAAGCGTCACTGCGGGTATCAGAGAGCTTAGCATTTTATATTGAATTTCATACGAAATTTACCATTTTCCTTCTTTTGGAAGCGTTTCTGAAATGAAATATCGGCCGCCCGAAATTAAAAACACGTAATTTTCCCCAAAAAAAAGTAACGATTCCCCATTTCTAATTTCTTTAACAAGCGCACCCCATATAAAATATAACCGCAAACGATCGCATTTTAAAATGTGAAAAAAAAACTAATTTACACCTTGTAAATTATTAAATTCTAATTTTATTGCATTTTTTTGTTATAATATACAGACAGGACATGACGTATACATATAATAATGATATATTATGAATCTACCGAGTCTGACGGAAAGAACGATATATGTCGTATCCCTTCGCCGACCGGTCAGATCTCGCAAGGCGGAATCCGGCTGGTCATGTGACCGCTGGCGTCTGCTTCAATTGAGTCCATTGATAGGATACGCGCGGCTGCGCTTAGCGGGCGCAGACAATGCAGGCAGCATTTTTTGCGCTTGCATTGTAATCCCGTTAAAACAGGGGCGGTAGGGGGAAAATTGCGGGTGCAGGTTTTTCTCCCTACCTCCCCCCATTTTAGCGCAGGGATTGTAATAGTGACCAAGCTAGGGTTAAATATTAAGCTGTGTCATAGATTTAGTATTTGAGTCAAATTAAACACTGAAACGAAATTAATTTGTTTCATAAAGTCCTTTGCCGACTATTACTTGTATTGTAAATTAACATCAATTCGAAAAATGCCAAAAAAATCCTAAAAAATAAATTTTAAAAAATGTCTGTTTGCAGCGACTGAAAATTATAAATGGTTTAAGAAATATTTAATAAAAGCGGGGATTTTTTAACATTGAAAACCTATGGAAAAAGCCTGGCATCTGCATTAATTAAAAAGTGACCTGTTCCGTTTGTTTTTTTTGGTTTTTTTTTTCGTTTTAGATCTTTCGGTTCAGTTTTTTTACGTTTTAGATCATTTTCCTTTTTTTTTTATGTCGGATCATTTGGTTCTGTTTTTTCCGTTTCAGTTCATTTCCTTACGAAATTTTAGTTTTTGATCATTTTGTTCCGTTTTTTTCAGCATTTCGTATCATTTCGTTTTAGTCTCATAACGAAATGATTTTGTTTGTGCAGAAACTTTTTTATGCGGGATTTCGTAATTTCGGGCGGCCGATATTTCATTTCAGAAACGCTTCCAAAAGAAGGAAAATGGTAAATTTCGTATGAAATTCAATATAAAATGCTAAGCTCTCTGATACCCGCGGTGACGCTTCTGCGCCGCAGCCAGTATCCGTTCCTGTAGTTCAGTGTTTCCCAAACCTGTCCTCAGGACCCTCCGACGCGCCAGGTTTGCAGGATATGTGAAGCACAGCACAGGTGATACAATTTGCTGCTCAGTGATTGGAGGATTCAGTCTGTATTTCCCCCAAGGTGATCTGCAGAATCCGGCCTGGTTGAGGGTCTGAGGACAGGTTTGGGAAACACTGCTCTAGTTCATAGGACTCCATATAGGTTTGTGTGTCCCGGCCGCAAACTCGCCCACGCCAGATCATGCAGCGCAACAGAGTAATCGTGGAGGGAGACTAGGAATGATCTGTCCCCAGTCTCACTCTGCTGCCGGGGAGAAGAAGCGGCGGATCACGCTTTTCGCTGTGGTATGAGAGGAGAGAATGGGATTTATAGGGGGGGGGGTTAGAGCCGGTTAAATGATTCTATAAATGCAAAATCATTTAACAGCAGCTTTTAGGAGATGTTAAAATGTTTGCTTTCGCTTCCAGACGGTAATTTGCGCCGGCACTTTGTAACACTGCACATGTTGAGACGTATAATATATGTCTGGGTCGTTTAATAAAATGTGACTTCAAATCGCGTTTAAACATGATGAGCGAAACCAGTAAAAATGAGCTCAGCACAGGGGTGTGAAAGGGTTAAACAATAGAAAAAAAAATTCTTACAGAGAAAAAATTTATAAACGGTCTATATTTTATTTTTTTTTTAAAAAAATATTTTTGTATGTGATTCTTTGTGTGTGCGCACCCGTCCCAGTCAGCTGCTCCTCACGCAACTCACACTTCCGATAGATTTCAATCCATATGGTAAATATGAAAGGAGGAGGTAGGAGTCCCAAGATGACGACATCAACAAGGGACAAAAGGTGGATAAGACAAGAGACTCATCATGGAGCGATCCCAGGATGACGTCACCAACAAAGGACGGCCCGCATCATCCAATGAGGAGAAACGAGCTGCGCATGCGCAGGCGAACGACGAAACGAAAATGAAACTCCCACCGTTTCCAAAAAGCTTAAGAACTCAGAACACTAACTTTTAGGTTATCCAACTGATGAAGCCAGTCCTATACTGGCGAAACGCGTTTTGGACGACCTACACAAACTGAGAACCAGACGAGCAATAGCTCCACCACTCAATACGAACGACAGCCGAAAAATAATTGAGGCTACGGAACACATTCGTATCGTTAACCCATTACAGGCGTCAACTGCATCCCAAGCCTACAGCCCACCAGACCTGTTGGAGGAAGGATCCTAAACTCCTAAGTGAGGAGGAGCTGGAAAGGGAGCAGAGAGACCCCATAAGGGGAACGCACCATCCTGCAGAATCTGTGTAAGTACATGTTTAATAGACGCACCAGCGTAGACTGCAGTTTTACAAACGCACCGCCCTAATATATGTCCTTTTCCTTTGGAGGAACATGGGAAAAGACACCCCGATAGCCAGCAGGGAGACAGACGAACACAAAGACCAAGAAATTGCAGTGCATATCTGTTTTAGGACTATCTCTGCCTCGGCAAGGATCATTCCCTGGTTTGGACACTAGGTGGTGCTCTTAACACACCAATAACTGTACTGTGACTAGAAGTCCTTGTAAGGGTTAAAGTGACAACTAATATTGTTATATACGGACGTGAACCAAGGCAATAGGAATATAAGTCACCATAAAAAATAATTGGCATTTATATACACCTTAAGTAAAATTATACAAATCTTATGAAACCTGCGTCAGATTTATGTGTAAGCGTCACACAAGGGAACCCACCCATTACAAACCCAGTATCTCCCAGCAGCTTGCAGAGCTCTGCTACTAACCCTTTGTGGGCTGCTCAAACACATTCTAAAGTGATTAGGGCGCCGTAAGGTACCCCCCCCCCACTTTCAACATAGTTCAAGTAGTCTGCGCTACACCTGTTTCTATACCTTTATTAGTCCTGAAAATGATGTCCAAATGTCAGGAGCTTTAATGTCTCTGTTAAACGTCACGGCCTCTGCTCTGATGTCAAACTGGGAGAGCGTGTTATATTGTGTCTCCAGGAGACTCCTTTCCATAGACTGATCCTCTCAGCGCTCCATATCCCGCGATATATTACTCCGTGTCCTGCAACTGGCCCAAATGAATCAAAAGGGATCTCGATATGGTTTCATTTGTCTTTTCAGTTCAATAAGAAAATGAGTGACTCGAGATGGCGTTATCTCCTCCTGGTGCGCACGATCAATCACGCACTGTATACTCGCTGTACTATCTATAACCCTAATTCTGCACAACTTTCTTTTATTAAGCATGTTTTGTCTGAGATGTCCGAGGTCCTCACTGGGGAGGCTGTTATGCGGCGATTTCAACATGTGTGGATCCAGTCCTCCATCGTTCTGCCCCACCGTACGTCTATTATTATTGTCATCATTTATATGGCGCCAACAGTTTCCGCAGCGCTTTACAATAACCAAAGGGAACGAAATACATATAAACGGACAGAGGATGGAAAGAAGAGGTGTAGAGGGTCCTGCTCATAGGAGCTTACAATCTAGAGGGATTGGGGGTTGAGGAAGACAAGAGGAATGCACTAGGTAGCAGAATCATTAGTGCCAGTGGTTCGGGAATGGTGGGGCCAAAGAAGCGGCTTCAATCATGAGTTGCATCAGTGATGTGGTACATAATGTGAAGAGATGGGTTTTGAGGGATTTCTTGAAGGCCTGAAGGTCAGGGGAGAGTTTGATAGGGCGAGGCAAGTCATTCCACAGGACCAGAGCTGCCCTTGAGAAGTCTTGGAGGCGAGAGTTGGCCGTGCCGGTGTAGACAAGTCGTGAAATGACAAGAGCATGAACCAGCACATTTGTGGTATCTTGTGTCAGAAAGGGGCGGACACGGGCAATTATTATTATTATTATTATTATTATTCTTTATTTATAAAGCGCCAGCAATGTTTTTGAGTTGAAAATAACAGGATTTGGTCACTGTCTGGATGTGGGAAGAGAATGTTAGGTCAGAGTCAAGTGACGCCGCGGCAGCGAGTTTGGGGTGTTGGGCTAATGGGCGTTCCATTTACTCGTAGAGAGATTGTTGGTTTACGGAATCCCACCTATGTAAAGGGTTGGTAGAGGTGAGGTCTACGTATCATTTTTATGATACCTGGCGCTTATTGCATCGGGGGGGGGGGATTTCACATTTTATTCCCCTCCCCATGATTCTTACACTCATATAGATTTTTTATTTGTTCAGGGATCCCTTTTTCCGTTTTGAGAGATGAGATCTCTGGATTCGCTCATGCCCCGCTGTTTTTGACTCTAGCCGATGAATACAAGGTCTTTAGGAGACCACCCTGGCGTCTCAATGACCCCTTGCTCCAGGATCCTGTAATAGTTGCTGACATTCAGTCTAACATCACCAATTATTTTAATGAAAATTTAACATCCTCTGACGATCCTGTGGAGAGCCCACAAAGCGTTGGTCCGCGGGGTGTGCATTAAATGGGCGTCTTTTAAGAATAAACATCTTTCCAGCCACTTAAACCTACTTTTCAATATTGATGCCCTCACTAGACCTAATCCGCTGCGTCTGCCCCAGCTCTGGAACTGACTGAAGCAGGGCTAAACGTTTTTACGCTCTCCAGAGGTTGGCATCTGATAAGGTGGGCCATACCCTCTGAGTCGCACGTAAACTACAGCAACGGCAGCAATCTACTAATGTCCCCTTTTTGTTGCATGATAAGGGTTATAGGATCTATAAGCCTCAGGATGTGACGAACGAATTTGCGTATTATTACAAGTCCCTATACAATTTGAGTGAAACAGATGTGATCAGGGGCCCCTCTGTACCGGCAAGATGAACATATCTGGCCCCCCTAATTTGCCCTCTTTGTCTAACATTCAGAGACAATCCCTAGCATCACCGATTACGGGAGACGAGGTGGGGGACGTGATCAAGTCCTTGCTTAAGGGGGAGTCCCCCGGCCCAGATCTGTTTACGTCATCCTCCTATTATAACGTTTTCCAGTCACAATCGTTACCTCCTTTACATGGTTTATTCTTGACAGCAACGGATCATGTTAAACTACCCTCTGATTTATTGGCGGCTGCTATAATTCCTCTGCCCAAGCCCAGTAAACCTCCCGTGTTCTGTCAACTAGTGATAGGCCAAACACTCTGATGAAAAATGAGCAACAATCATGAAGCCCTAATTGGGGGGGGGGGAGGTGTAGCCTTATATTCAGGTGAGTGTATGGGTTACTGGGTTTCACTGTGGGGGGGAATCCCAGGGGTGGTGGATCCAGGGGGGGCAATGTGGCAATTGCCGCCCCCCCCACAAAAATCAAGGTGAGCGGCCGCCAGCATGCAGCTTGGCCGCTCGCCTGGGATGGGAACCACCTGACCAGCGCACGAGATTGCGTGAACTCCGCGATCTTGCGATAACTTGGCTGCGGTGGCCAGGTGGTTCCCAGGCGAGCAGCCAAGCTGCATGCCGGCGGCCGCTCGCCTTGTAGGGAGAAGAACAGCCGGCGGGTACTACTCGGAGGGGCCTGACAGCAGAGGAGCCTGAGGTGAGAGCTGGGGGCAAATATATATCCATGTGAGCTGGGGGCAAATATATATCCATGTGAGCTGGGGGCAAATATATATCCATGTGAGCTTGGGGCAATATATATATATATATCCATGTGAGCTTGGGGCTATATATATATCTTTGTGAGCTGGGGCAAATATATCCATGTGAGCTGGGGCAAACATCCATGTGAGCTGTGGGCGGTACCCTGTGCCCATGGTACGGAAAGGGTGCGCAGATGGGATGCTATGTGTGTCCTGCCAGCATGGAAAGGGTGCAAAGGGCAGCCCACACCTGGGTTACCCTACACTGCAAAGCTTCAAGGGGTATGTGCTGGGAGGGGGATACCATGGGCCCCTGGTATGGAAAGGGTTCACAGGGCTCATGAGCCACATGAGGACAGACCCTGTGCAATGTTCTGGGGAGAGTGAGTGTAACAAGCACAGCTTGTGATTAGGCGCGTCACTCTCTGCCTGTCACTGCAAACCCAACACCATCTCTTAACCAAAACTGGTAGAATGCCCCCCCCCCCGGAAACCTGTGTCTGGATCCACCCCTGTGGTGTGCAGAGGATTTACTGAGATACAAGGCTACACCAAAAACCTGGACAGGAACGAGGATACTACAGGAAAGGTGCTGCCTTCAGGAGATGGCACAAGTCAGGCTGTGGATAGGATCCTGACACCCGGGGTGTCTGCTGCTAGGGTTGGGAGGTCCTCCACTTTCTAAGCAGCAAACTTGAATGATGTTCCTGGTGACCTCTACGACCATGCTTTTAATCGCCCAAAACTGGAAGTCTGGCCAGGTTCCCTCTCTGGGGGTCCTTAAGGCCTTTCTGGAGAGGTACAAGGAGTATGGCCGACTTGCTGCCCAACTATTACATACTGCTCGTCCGCAACAATGTACCCACATACGGCCAGTTATGCCTCAAGCTGACACGGCTGGGGGACCTGAGAGTGGGAGTCGCTGCATTATCCTTATATTGTGATCTGTCTTGGATGCTTTATGTATATATTTCTGACACAAATTGTAAACACACACCGCTAGATTTGTTGTTTATTGTGTTATCTTTCCCCTTTTTCCATTTGTTTCCTGCGTCAAAAATTTCAATAAAATCTATAATTTTCAAAATAAAAAAGTGGGGTTCTGGGGCAGCGGAGGCGGCTGACATTGTGGTCAGCATTGTTGGCATGGTGTTGCTTGGTGGAAGGGGTGTTACTGTGTTGCAGGGGCAATGCTGGAGGAGGTTTTTAGGCGGGTTTGTGTTCGGGGCTGCGGATGAAGGCGGTACCTGCCGTTGTGACACTGTGAAAGGGGCGGTACAGGGGAGTGACACTGGGCGGATCAGATGTGCAGGAGGCCCTATTTCGCTTTTAAACAGTGATGTAAAGCTTCTGGCGCAGATTCTGGCCACCCGCCTTAAACGCTTCTTGCCGCAGCTTGTGGCCTCGGATCAGGTTGGTTTTATACCTGGACGTGAGGCAAGAGATGCAACGATACGAGCTCTAAACGCCATAGTATCCTCGAAACGACACGCGCACCCCCTCCTTTTGCTCTCGACAGACGCCGAAAAGGCGATCGACAGGGTCTTTTGGCCCTTCCTTTTCCGACCGCTGCATCACTTCGGGACTGGTGAAGACTTTTTAGGATGGATCCGTGCTCTTTCACTTTGACCCGTGCGGTCAGTGAAGTGTAATGTCGCACTCCCCCCCCCCCCCCGTTTCCAATCTGCAATGGCACTCGTCAGGGATGCCCCCTTTCTCCCCTTCTCTTTGCCTTATGCTTGGAACCACTGCTGTCCGCCGTCAGACGTAACCCTCTTATACGAGGGGTCCAGGGCGCCCACTTTGAACACAAGATCTCGGCGTATGCAGACGACCTGCTTTTCTTTTTACCAGACCCAGTAGCAGCTCTACCGCAAGTAATCTGGGAGTTGCAAGAGTATGGAGCATTGGCAGGTTTTAAAATTAATGAGTCGAAATCGGAAATACATAGTTACATAGTTACATAGTTATATAGGCTGAAAAAAGACATGCGTCCATCGGGTTCAGCCTCTCCCACATAACCTACTGCTGTTGATCCAAAAGAAGGCAAAAAACCCAGTCTGAAATGCTTGCCAATATGCAACATACTGGGAAAAAATTCCTTCTTGACCCCAGAATGGCGTCAGATTTTTCCTTGGATCGAGCAGCTTTTACCCACATATTAAATATTATAACCCTTAATATTCTGTGTCTGCAGGAAGTCATCCAGTCGTTTTTTAAAAGTCTGTACAGACTCTGACCCAACCACCTCAAGAGGCAGAGAATTCCACAGCTTTATTGTTCTCACCATAAAATAACCCTTCCTATGCTTTAAGCTAAATTTTCTTTCTTCCAGTCTAAATGGATGACCCCTTGTCCTATGTATAGTCCTGTTAATGAATAGGTTATCAGACAATGGTTGATAATGGCCCCGTATATATTTATATAAGGTTATCAGATCCCCTCTAAGGCGCCGTTTCTCTAAACTAAACAGGTTTAAGCTTGTTAGTCTTGCCTCATAACTTAACCCTTCCAATTCCCTTATTAATTTAGTTGCCCGTCTCTGCACTTTTTCTAGCGATATAATATCTTTTTTTAAGACCGGTGCCCAAAATTGCACGGCATATTCAAGGTGCGGCCTGACCATTGATTTATACAGAGGCAAAATTATGTTTTCATCCCGAGAGTGAACTCCCCTTTTAATGCATGCCAGTACTTTGCTGGCCTTGGCGGCTGCTGTTTGACATTGCACATTGTTAATTAGTTTGAAGTCTATGATTATTCCCAAATCCTTCTCCTGCTTGGATTTCCCTAACTCCGTACCATTTAGGGTATAAATTACTTGTGTGTTCTTCACTCCAAAGAGCATAACTTTGCATTTATCTAGATTAAATTTCATCTGCCATTTAAGTGCCCAGTCCCCCAATCTATCTAAATCCCTCTGCAGCGAAGTAACATCCTGCTCACATTGTATTACTTTTCCTAGTTTTGTGTCATCTGCAAACACTGATACATGACTTTCAATGCCTATCTCAAGGTCATTTATAAATAAATTGAATAGTATTGGTCCTATAACAGACCCCTGAGGGACACCGCTTACCACTGGTGTCCATCTTGAAAATGTACCATTTATGACCACTCTCTGTACCCTATCTTTTAGCCAGTTTTCTATCCAAGAACAAGTATTTTCATCTAGACCAATTTTTCTTAATTTAAATAGTAACCTTTTGTGTGGAACTGTGTCGATAGCTTTGGCAAAATCTAAGTAAATCACATCCACTGCGACCCCCTGATCTATACTCAAGATTACTCTTCCAAATGCCTCCCGTCGAACCATCCATAAGCAATATCCCTTCCACTGGTGCCCCACATCTCTTACCTATTTGGGAGTCCGCCTTTCAGCTAACTTTCCCAGCTCTTCGACCTTAACTTTAAACCCCTTCTGGAAGCTTTTCGCTTTGGACATGACCCTGTGGACTGTCAAATTCCTATCCTGGATATGGATAGGACGGATAAACGTAATTAAAATGAATCTTTTACCTAGATTGTTATACCTTTATCAGACCCTCCCCATTCTTCTCCCGCTATCCTTTCACACAAAGGTTCAACGCCTGTTCTCACAGTTTAGGTTTTCAACCTTAAGTAAACCCAAACTCTCCGGCGGTCTCGCTCTCTCTGATATTAAGCTCTATTATGCCACCCATTTGACGAGGACTCTCGACTGGACGTCGAGTTGCCAGATCAGAAATGGACTGATCTGGAGGAACGGCAGGCGGGTCGTCCGCTGGAGACCCTCCCATGGCTCCGATTAGCTGGGATCCGAGACGTCGCTACCACCTCTTCCACCGTTGGTAGCACTTTGTTACTGTGGCACAAGCTCCGAGTTAAATTTTCTCTCTCATGTTTCCCCTCACCATTACTCCCGCTGACCCATAACCCGGACTTCCCTACACAGGTGATACTATCCTTGCACAGTCGCTTCACTGACTCTTCTTGCCTGCGGGTTCACCATGTTCTTCATGAGGGCAACTTTGTGTTGCTTGATGTTCCCGACCGGGCCCATCCTTTGCAGAAATTTTCGGTTTTCCCCAAATTAAATCTTTCCTTAACCCCTTCGCTGTGGATGACGTGTGGGGCACGTCCTGATTGAGCCCCGGCGGAGATACTCACCTCTCTGTCCGGGGTCCCGTGGCGTTCTGGCTTCAGGGAAGCCAGACGCCGAAGATAGGCCGGCCCCCGACATAAATGACATCATCGTGCCTGCGCAATGACGTCATTTCCAGGCGACCCCCCCCCGGCAAAGCCGGGAGATCGCCTGAAAAGGAGGTGTGGGATCTTTTTGGATCCCTCTCACTCCCGATCGGGTTTTCAGCCGAAAAACAGGCACCGCTTTGAAGGGAAGTGTCTGCCCTTTAAAGCGGTGCCTGGTTTTTAATCCTATAATTGCCAGATCGTGATCTGTGCAACTCGGCAGCCGATCGTAATCTGGCTCCGGTGGGGGCCGCCATCTTGGATGGCGGCTCCACCTCTGGGTTCCCCTTTGGCTCCTGATGTGTCGTGCATAGCAAAAAATCACGTAATTCCCCCCAAAAAATGTAACGAGTCCCCATTTCTAATTTTTGTACAAGCGCACGCCATAGAAAACATAACCGTAAACGCTTTACACACTGTAAATGATTGAAAATTCTAATTTTATTGCATTGTTTGTTATAATATACAGGCAGGACATAACGTATACATATAAAAATTATATATTATGAATCTGCCGGAAAGAACGATATATAAGATGTCTGGGTCATGTAATAAAACGTGGCTTCTAAACGCGTTTAAACATGATGAGCAAAAGCGGTAAAAATCAGCTCAGCACACAGCGGTGAAATGGCTCAGCAGAGAAGGGGTTAAAGCCCTGCCTGGTAATTCTTCTCTGCCCGATCCTTGTCTATCGCATTGGCACACGGCATATCTACGCTTTATAAAATATTGCAGGCAGTGGATTCTGAACCCCCGGCCTTTATGGCCCGTTGGGAACGCACCTTGGGAACGCCTATTTCTGATGATTCCTGGACCAAAACGCTCACGCTGGTACACTGCGGCACTAAGGTTTCTCGTCTTCACGAATCATCGTACAAATTCCTGGTTTTCTGGTACCGCACCCCGGCTCTCCTCTCACTTTATCATATCGCCTATTCCCCGACCTGCTGGCGCTGCTCCTCATCTCTTGGTACTTAATGGTCGATTATCCAGGGTTACTGGAGGAGAGTACACGAGTTGATCCAACATACCACTGATTTGGTCTTGGACTTTACGCCTCAGACTTTCTTGCTACATGTGCCATACTCGGTGCAGTGCCTAAAGAAATCTTTATTCCTTCGCATCCTACTGACAGCCAGGTCACTTCTACCCATTTACTGGAGATCCGCCTCTGCTCCCTCAGCTAAGACCTTGGTTGATCGGATGGAGACTCTATGATCAGTGGAGGAATTGGCATTCCCGCCAGGTCAGGCTGCTCGGCATTCATTGGAGGTTTGGTATCACTGGAACGCGTATTGCACCTCAGCGGCCTTCCGGACGGCTGTACAGGAGGAGGAGGAGGAGGGAGGCGACGGGCAGGGACCTGAGGTCACCCGATGCTTCCTCAGGTCGCACGCCCCGCATCATTCTTTCCCTTTTTTAGTCAAATCAAGATAAGCTTTATTGGCAGGATCAAATACATTTTAACATTGCCAAAGCATAGTCTCCCTGATCTCCTTTTGCCCCCCCCCCCTCCCAGCTGTCTCTTGTCCTGTCTTCCCATAGTGTTACAGTTACTTGTTCTTGTTGTCTGTCTTTGTCTTCCTGCAACTAAAGCTCATTTTATGGCCGACTGTTAACGCTCATTTCTAAACTAGAGACCAGGAGCAACGATGCTTCTACTTAACCTGGAACTTTCTTGCTGTTATTTGATATCTTGGTTTAGGGAATGTTTAATGGGTCCCTTTACAGGAATTGTTATCTCTACACCTCAAACGTTTAACCCTTTATTTATATCTGCGATACTTGTTTTATTATTATTTATTGTATATGTCTATCCTGAATAATAATAAAAAAATTTTTAAAAAAAAAAGATGTGCAGCAGGAGCCTGGGGAGGCGGAGTCACGATCTTTGCCCAACACTGAGGGGAACTGATAGATGGGAACCAGTTTCCTGCACCGCACTGTATCACCGTGTAACATGTGTCTGTGTGTGTGTCACGTGTCTGTGTGTAACATGTGTCTGTGTGTGTCATGTGTCTGTGTGTGTCACGTGTCTGTGTCTGTAACATGTGTCTCTGTGTGTGTAACGTGTCTCTGTGTGTGTAACGTGTCTGTGTGTGTGTAACATGTGTCTGTGTGTGTAACGTGTGTCTGTGTGTAAAGTGTGTCTGTGTGTCTGTGTGTAACGTGTCTCTGTGTAACGTGTCTGTGTGTGTAACATGTGTGTGTAATGTGTGTCTGTGTGTGTAATGTGTGTCTGTGTGTGTAATGTGTGTCTGTGTGTGTAACGTGTCTCTGTGTGTGTAACATGTGTCTGTGTGTGTAACGTGTGTCTGTGTGTGTAACGTGTGTCTGTGTGTGTAACATGTGTGTAACGTGTGTCTGTGTGTGTAACGTGTGTGTAACGTGTGTCTGTGTGTGTAACGTGTGTCTGTGTGTGTAACGTGTGTCTCTGTGTATTCACAGGTTTCCATTCCTATCAGTATATGTACGGCTGTGAGCTGAGGGATGACGGCAGCACCAGGGGGTATTGGCAGTACGGATATGATGGGAAGGATTTCGTGGCCCTGGACACTGAGCGCTGGGTTTATTATCCTCTCACAGACCAGGCTCAGGTCACCGCACAGAGATGGAACAGCCCGGAGCTGCGAGTGGGGGAGAGAAACAAGAATTACCTGGAGACTGACTGCATCCCGTGGATAAGGAAATACCTGGAGTATGGAAAGGAGGAGCTGGAGAGGAGAGGTGTGTGTGGGGGAGGAGCTGGAGAGGTGGGGGAGGGGCTGGAGAGGTGGGTGTGGGGGAGAGGTTGGGGAGGGGCTGGAGAGGAGAGGTGGGTGTGTGGGAGGGGCTGGGGAGGAGAGGTGTGTGTGTGGGGGAGGGGCTGGAGAGGAGAGGTGGGTGCAGGGGGAGGGGCTGGAGAGGAGAGGTGGGTGCGGGGAGGGGGGGGAGGAGAGGTGTGGGGGGGTGAAGGGCTTGAGGAGAGGTGTGTGTGGGGGGGTGAAGGCTTGAGGAGATGGAGGTGTGTGTGGGGGGGTGAAGGCTTGAGGAGAGGTGTGTGTGGGGGGCTGGAGAGGTGGGGGAAGGGCTTGAGGTAGTGGGGGGAGAGGTGGATGCAGGGTGTGGATGAGGGTTTGGGTACAAGCTATGGGGGGCTGGAGAGGAGAGGGGGTGCAGAGTAAGGATGTGGGGAGGGGCTATATAGTGGGGGAGGGGCTATATAGGTGGGGAGGGGCTATATAGGTGGGGGAGGGGTCAGAGAGGATATTGCATAGAATATTCTGACACACTATTAGTTGAGGTCCTGCTGGTTATATTGGGAATAGGTGATGGATTAAACTAACACCGGCGGATTTAGGGATATTATTATTTGGAGGTTTCCGGTTCATGTTTTTACCTTTGACCCAATATTATGATTTATTTGCTTTACTGACCTGATATTATTATTCTCCGGCTCAGTATTAGATAGAGATTAGATGATGGACGACTGTCAGACGCACATTATTTGGCCGGGCATGTGTGTTCGGCTCTGCACGTATAAAGTTTTCTCTGTCCTATCGCCGCAGACCCATGTAGTCCTGTATTCCTTTCTTCTGGGAACATGTTCAGCAAAGCCAGCGCTGTTACAGATTAGTATGACGGGAAAGTTATATGGGTAGAGTCGCACACACTGAACCACATGCACGGCCGACTAATGTGTGTCTTACAGTCGTCTATCATACACAGCTACCATCACTTCTTTGTATTGTTTGCCTCTTTCAAATCAGGACTTGTACCTGAACATCGGTGCGCTTGGCCCCTATTGGCATATTTTGCTCTTATATTACTTTGCATTTACTTACTAGCCGGTGCATTGGATCCGGCACCTTTTATCTTATAACTAATAAAGGTTACGTATTATTTACTTGCTGTCCTCATACTCAGCCTATTTCTGTATATATATCGCTTTGGGGGTTACCCCCCCCCCCCCGTTATTACATAACTAAATCAACCACTTTGGGCACGTCTAATTGAGTCGCCTGGTCCTCCATTGGATGGGAGCTCCTTCATATTCTGGATTAGATTTAGCATCTTCTGTCGTCCTCTTATATGTTATCCTTCATTAAGACTGAATCCTGTCTGTATCATTATGGAAGGTGAAACCGTCTTCATTCTGTGCGTATCAATAGCAGCCCCCCTCCCCTCCCCCGTCACCTTCCCCCCATTGGCTTATTAACACATTTTGAGGGAGGTTTGTGTATCTGTTTTTCTAAGCAACATCCATAACATTCTTATAGGTTTTCCTCTGGGTCTGTCACCTCCATGTTTGTAAGAAACCAGTGTTTGTCTGCTTTTATCCTGAGTGTCGGCTTCAGTAAAGCCGTGTATCAGGGCCTGGTTTTATGTTTGTGGATTCCAGCACTGTTATTGGTCAGTAATGATTCTGAAA